>PVIA01006294.1:0-99780 GCA_004024845.1 Tonatia bakeri | reverse complement strand
TCAATTCACAACCTCTCCACCCTCCAAGCCTAGACACGGTGGCCCCCTCAGCACCTGGAGAGGGAGCGACATCCATTCCCCTCCTGCTCCCGCTGCCCCTGACCGAAGCACAGCCTTTCAACGGTTTACACATATTTCTATGCCAGGCGTCCCAGGAGGGAGAAAGACCCCGAGAGTCACTAACTGAAATCACCCTGGCATTGCCCGGACGGTAACTTCTCATTCATTAGCACCATCAATGAAGAACCAGCACAATGAAACATTGTATGTTGACTAGCTCTGCAACTCAGGGCGGGTGCCGGCATTCCCAGTCTCCTTGTGTTTGTGGGCACGAGAAACTCGCACGCCCAAGCCCCACCCCAGTGCCCGTCTTACTTCCTCAGGGAGGCCCTCCCGGGAAAGACAGCTCCTGCCCTCTGGGCTGGCTCAAGAGAAGGTCTCGCCTTCTGCAGGTCACGACTCCCGGAAGAGCAAACTCTCCAGTTCTACCCACTTTGCAAAAGGAGGCCACCCAGGCCGTGGTCCTGCCCACCCTCTCTTCGGCCTCACAGACCACGTGTGTTTCCCATCCTCTGCCGGCTCACCAGAGTCCCCAGCAGCCCTGCCACTGTGCTACTGGGGGGCGAGCCCGGGTGGGCAACCACAGATGCCTGCAAACACAGCGACTCCTGCTGCTCAGCATCCTGGCTCAGGCCCGTTCCACCACTCAAGAAGTTTCCGGCCCTTGGAAGTGAAGTGCAGGCCTCCTGATTCTTTCGTCTACACCAAGGACAAGATAACAGCCAAGCATTCTTCTCGTGCCTCCTGGGGCTCCTTTATCTGGGATCAACTCTTCAACGATGGAAGCTCTGAAGGCTCCTCAGGCTGCCGTCTGGCCTCACCACAGCTCCAAGTTTCTATCCCCAAGCGCCAGTGGCCACAAAGGAACTTTTGTTTAAATCGGGGACAGCCAGGACGGTAGCACCTGACAAACGGGAGTGTTAATGGACGTTCGGTACTCAGGGGAATGAGCTATTTCGGCTGGAGCTTTCTCAGCCGACGAGTCGTTAGGCCGAAGAGCTGCACTCGGGCCTCCGGTGATCGGCTCTGTGCTAGAGAGCCTGTGCTCCTCCGAAAGACTTTGACTCTCTCACAACCTTTCTCATTGCCCTCAAAGGCAGCCAGCCTGCCCTGCGTGCTAAAGCAGGGGAGAGCCTTTCCGGGCCATGCAGCACGCTGCGGGGCTGCAGTTCGCTGCCAGGCTGGCCTGTGGACCCACCCTCACTGCACACTCCCTGATGGGCCTAGAAATAAACTGCATCTTCGCAGAAAACAAAGTCCAGCAATTGTTTCAAGCGGAGAAAATTGACTGGCTGCTACAGTGTGGCTGGAGCTTTCTTTAATCTAAATAATTCCATTTCTGCAGGCCAGGCTGAGAGCCAAGGCCCTTTACCTGGCCGTCCAGCTCTACTACTGCTGTCCCCAGTATCAGTGTACGGATGGGTCAATCAAAAAAGTCATTTACCCATACTACTGAATCATAAAGAATCCTGTTATTTCAATTTTTTTTAAAAATGGGTGGGTATCACTTTCTTCAGACCCCAGTGAACGTCCTAGAGAATCGACTGTAGTTCAGGATGAGTATATGCTCTTGTCCCTTACACACTGGACAATTTTATAGTCCCATCCATTTCAGGCACCAGACTAACCATCTAAGTCAAAAACAAAAAAGTTACATGGGAAGTGACTCCCAACCCCATTCAGAAACTTCCGGTTGGGAGACTGAGCTTTCACCGGAGCCCAACCTGAAGGCCGCCAGACTGACCCGACCTCGTGTTTCCCAGAAAACATCTTGCACTGAGCTAGAACAGTGAAAGTTTGGTTTGCCAGTGGAAGGGCTGCAGGACAAGGAGGTCATGTCAACGGCGGACTGGGCATCTTTAGAATCTCCACTGAGAGAGGTGGGCTTGGGCCTGAGGGAGGCAGGTACACAGGCGATACCGGGAATGTCTGGTCCGGTCCCAGACGCCAAGGGGAGAATGAGGACCCTACTCCAGGTCTGTTACCAGTGGTCAGAGTGGAAGAGGCTGAGGGTTGAAAGGGGGCAGAACCCGGGATCAGTCACACATGAGAAAAACAAGAGGCCACGCTGGAGACTGGGAAGCGGTGGGCCGGTGGGGCCAGAGGGGGGTGGGGGGGGTTGGGCCGGTCCTGTCAGCAGGAACCCAACCCAGGCGTCACCCCACGGGGCTTCAGAAGGTTCCTTCCTGGCACAAGTCAGTACTCAAACCTTAGTGTCTCCGACCCCAGGGCTTCTGAGAAGCAGCCCACTGCAGGGCGTTGTGAATTTCTCTCTTTGGCCTTGAAACTCTGATGTATTTCTTTCTCAAGGGATGCAGGGAAGGAGAAGATGCCACAAAATATTCTAAATAAAACAGACATTGTTGTAAATACAAAGCTGAGGTATTTTTTTCCTGGAGAAGAAGATCTGGCAACAATGGATGCCGCACGCCCCGCCCACAGTACCCTGAGAAGTCAGCCCAGCTCACCTGGCCCATCTGGACCCCGTTCCAAACCAAATGTTTGCTTCTTCCATTGATGATCTTTTGACCCCCGACCACTGCCTCCAAGACCAGCCGCTCCACGTTTTGTTTAGGAATGTTTGAATTTCACTTACTCAGCTGCACCTCATCAAGGTGGACCATTGGATGCATCACGCACACAAGGACATGCTTGAGAATGAATGCAGGTGCTATTAATAATTATGCCAGGAAGAGAGACAGGACCTGGGCCTGTCCCCAGTAAGCAGGGTCCCATGGGGACCTTGTTTGCACACCCTTTGTGCCTGGTAGATGGAAATTCTCGCAAATCTGGTGATTCCTGGCCTTGGGAGTCAAGAAAAGAACAAATGTGGAGTTTGGAGGTTTTTTGAGCCACGATGACTAGCCAAGGGAAAAGTTGTAGCAACTTTTCACTGGCACAAAAGTCACAACCCCAGAAATGTGTCCTCTCTGCATTCTGTCGTGTGGGGACACCATGGGAGGACAGGAAGGGGATTCTCAGCAGACACCAGGTCTCAGACATCCCAGCCTCCAGGACTGTGAGAATTAAATGTTTTTTGGTTAAGCCACCCAGCCTATGGTATTCTGTGATAGCAGCCTACACAAACCCAAACAGGCAGCAATGTCTATATATAATGCATTCTGTGCCGGGCACGGCAATGGACACTTCACTCATATTAATGCATTGTCAGACTCAGCACAACCCTGTGAAGTAGGTAAACTATTATCCTCATTTTATAGATGAGAAAACCGTGGCACTGCGAGGTTAAGATACTGGCCTGAGATCAGTCAGTGTACCGCAGAATAGGGATTTGAACCAAAGCATTTGAGCTCTTAAGTCCATACGAATAACCATGTGGCCCTGCCTCTGAGGAGCAGGTCTCTGGAGGAACGAGTCAGTGAGAGATCAGGTTTCTGATGTTCTGACCCTTGGGACAGCTGTGCTGCTCAGAAGCTGGGGCTGCTGCCCCCGGGGCTGATTCCGAGGCCCTAAGGACCCAACTTGTCCCCATTGCTTTTCCCTCGAACAAGCAGCTTTGGTGGAAACTTCTAAGGTCAAGGCCATGCCTGCATCCTTCTAAGAAGATGACCAGGACACTGAGCAAACCCTACCATAGGACTGAGACTGGGCAGGGAGAAGGTGCTGGAAGAGGGTACTTTGTCCCTTGTGCACAAGAAGTGGGTCTCATGCACTTTCAGAGACTGGAGATAAGAGTAATCCGTCTGGGCAGCCCAAGGGACGATGGGGATAAATCGTCCTCCCCTCTGCCCTTGGTTCCAAAAGTGGACCTGAGGGCTGTGAAGAATCAGCCCTCGGAAAGAGGATGAACTCACCGCGTTGCACGAACACCTTTTCACCATGCTTCTCACAAGAATGGCAGCCAGCCTAGAAGAGGGTGGGTGGTTTGGTTGAAAGCAAACCTGTTCAGCATCTTAGTAATGAAGATGGACCTCGGAAGACTCATAGGCTCATGAAGGCGGCATTGCTCCAGAGCGCTCACAGCACAACACAACACAGAGGACAGAGGTCACCTCTCCTTTAAGCAACAACCTCCTGAAGGACAGACACTGCCTTCCATACCTCTGGTCACTGCAAACGCCACGCTCGTTCAGTGCACACCACGTGCCGGCACACAGAGCGTCAGCAAGCATCTCTGCAGGTGGGTTCCACGAGGAGCTGGGAAAGCTGACAAGGTCTGGACCAAAGTCCAGGGCTAAGCGGAAACTTGGGATCCAGACAACTTGAATTTGAACCCTGGCTCAACCACTAACTAGTTAAGAGAAGGATTTCTCCATGGGCCTCAGTTTTCTCATCAATGAAGTGGGGATGATTTTACCTGCCTTACAAGGATACAACAAGGGTGAAGTTAGTGACATGTGAGCACTTACACAGTGGCAGTCCCAGGACATGCGCCAGCGATGGCCCGGCTCCGTCACCAGTGGTCCTACAACAACACCTTGTCTGGAGGGTCCAGACGCTCTGATCCCACTGCAGACAGGAGCCAGTCCAAGATGACCACCTCCTGGGGATCTAACAGGAAACCTTAAAACTGCGTTTCCCATTCCCACACGTGGAAAGGCCGGAAACGGGGCCCTTCCCTCTTTGCTCGTCTTTATTTAAAGTTTTCAGAAGCACCCGGTGTGCTCAGCCCCCAGGAGAGGCCATAAACCTGAGTTCTCTCCTCTCTTGGCTATAAACAAGGCAAGTGACTGCCGAATACATACAGGCTGTATATTCTGATGGATCCCCATGTTTTTCAAAAGGCAGGAAAGGGCGTTCATCTGGCAACCCTTAGAGGGGACGAGGTAAGATAGTCAAAAGCCGACCAGGCCCCAGCTCCAGGTATCACCCTGACTTATGAAATCAATAGACAGACAGACAGACAGATAGACAGACAGACAGGGCTTGTGCATGGTGTGGAGCTGGGTGCTGGCCCCTAACTGAGGGCGGCTCCTGAGCTGCAAGCCGGGAGAGGAGCCAAACAGCAGCAGTCCGGGCGCCCCAGTCCTGTCGGCCAGCTGTCCTCGCCTCTTCGCTGCCCTCCACCCTGAGCCAGGCCAGGGTGCACGCCGTGTCCGCAGCACACATTGGACAGGGTGGCTTTCCTTGTTCTGGTCACACGAGGTGACCCTGCAGAAACGCTTTCCTCTCATAGGGGACAGGTTGGAAATCCACTGGGACGCCATGGGGGCAGCTTAGCACATCAGGGCAAGAGATGAAGTCGCTGGGAGCCACGGCTACAAGCTGGGGGCCCCCACCCCCTTGATTATCAGGAGAAGGGGTGAGTCGAGAGCCCTCAGCAGGGACACAGCCAAACACCAAGTCAGAGGGGCACCCAGGTCAAACATTTTGGGGGCCAAGGAGGAGATGGGCAAGCATTATTCAGCTACATGGGGACCAATAGTACCCCAGCTGGGGTTTATACCAGCCATCCCCCAGAGTCGCTCCCAGCATCCTCGGGAAGATGTCAGAACCAGCCAGATGCCAGGGTGATGCAGGGTGCCCTGAAGTCAGCCCATGGCCTGCCTGGGAACGCGGTCGTACACCCCTGCCTGAAGCAGTTCGGGCAGGGAGGCTCGAGACGGCTGCCTCCACCATCAGGCTTGCCTGGCCAGACTCACATCTCACCTACCATTTGCGCTACAGCAGGAGCCCACGGGAAGGGCAAGGAATTTAGGCTCAGGGGTGAGAAAAGAGAATTCACTTCACAGGACTCACAGTTCTGCAGTGAGTCTGCACCCACCTGGCACATATGTAGTCACTACAGTATTATTGTCCACACTCCCCATGCTGACGCTGTACCTTACATCCCCAGGCTAGTGTTTGAGAACGGGCTTTGAGATTAGCTGACGGAAGCTGAACATCTACACTTCTGCCAACATCTAAACGCCCTCAATAAATAGAGATGAGCCCTTTATCTGCAGGGTGGTCGTGGGGGGGAGGGGAGAGGGGAGCGTGCTGTGCTCAGGTGCTGCAGATCTGTGCACACGGAGGGGACTCCAGGCTGAGCAGGACTGCCAGGTCTACGCTAAATGCTTCCTGGAGCGACTCCAGTGCCCCGTGTGGAGGGGGCGGGGGGGGGGGTGGGGAGGAGCATGGCATCAAAGGCGTCAGCAAGGAGGCAGAGCCAAATTCTCAGGATCGAGTCCTTTTACGCCGCCCCCCACGTCCTGTCTACCCTAATTCTGCACTGTGTACAGGGTCCAGGGCGGGGATCAGCACCCTTTTTTCTGCAAAGGGCAAGATAGTAAATATTGTCACCTTTTCCAGCCGCGTGGCCTGGGTCGCAGCGGCCGAACTCCACCACTGCAGCACACAAGCGAAATGCATGTGGACAGACACGCCTATGTGCCAATAAAACTTCATTTGCAAAAGCAAGTGGTGGGCAGGACTTGGCCCCCTGTAGTTTGCGACCCTAGTCTAGGGATTTGGGGTTCATCCAGTTTCCACAGCCAGCCAACAGCTGAATTGGGACTGAATGGGGAAGAACTCTATACTCTTTCTATGGCTCCGCCCATATCCAATCACACCTTTTCTGCCAGGGGTCTCCCTTCTGCCCCCCTAAATGCAATGTGCCTTTGTATGCTCATGCCCCCACCTGCACCCCACTAAGCACACTCCATCTCTCAGGACTCAACTCCTAAGACATGAAATACTCACAGACGCAGAGGGTTAACCCCAGCCATCCCCAAAGACCACAGGCTTGGGAGGCTAAAGGCACCTTCCCCTTTCACTGCCTCCAAGCTGCATGAATGGGGTATGCAGGCAGCCCCTCATGTTTCCCTTGCCTGTGGAAATTGGTTGGAGCTTTTGAAAATGAAGTAGGTGCTCAGCGAACACAGGTGACAGCTGCTTCCCAGGTGGGAACGGATGCAACACAGCTCTAACCCCTGGGGCCGTGGGGTCATCTTCACCTGCCTTTGAGATCTCACCCACGGCACAGCCCACTGCAGACAGCTGGCTGCAGACAGGCCACACTGGCTGTCGAACCCCTCCCCCTCCTGAGTGAGCTCCTTGAACTTGGAGGTGAATTATTCCTCTTCGTGTTTCCCCAGGGAGCGTGTTCTCCCTTGAGAAGTCCGGTCATTATTATGCCACATTGCATTACTCTGTTGACATAAAGGACTTTTTATTTAAGAAAAGGAGACAGGACTTCACAGCCTGATTTAGGCCAAGGTGCCTCCCAAAGGCGCAGAGAATAAAGCCACAAGGGACAGCAGGGACACACTTGAGAACTCCACCTTGCCATCCCACAGGAACTTCAGAGAAGTATGTGGAATGTTGGCCCAGGAAGACCCCCAGGTCCTCCTTCTCGTGTAGAAGTAGAGGCAGCTGAGCCACTGAAGATCGTGGATCCCACAGATACATGGGATTGGCGACTCTCCTCCTTTTGCACAAGCCAGAACCAGGTTGTGAGTGCAGACCTCTAGGCCCAAAGGCAGCGATGCTGCTCTCTGCAGAGATGCCCTGACTGGCCCATGGAGAGATGCATGCCCGGCGTCTCCCATACCCACTGGAACTATTGGCAAACACTCGGCACTAACGGGAGTGCCGGTTAGGCACCAGGCACTGTTCTAAGGCTTTCCACTCATTAACCTGTTTAATCTTTGCAATGACCCTGTGGAGTGGTGCAAGTTGTCCCCAATTTACCAGGGAGGAAACTGAGGCACACAGAGATACTAAGTAACTTGTCTGAGGTCACACAGCCTGCAACAGATGAAGCTGGGACTCAAACCCGAGGAGCCCAGCCACAGAGCCCTCCTTCAGCCACTCCACACATCAGTGCCCAAGGCAGATGAACCTGTCCTTAGAGACCAGCCCAAACTCATCCTCTCCACTGCACTGGGCTCCTCTGTGCTCACAGAATCTACGGCCTGGATGTACCAGGCCGCCTGGAGTCCTGTTCTCTTGTTTTACAGCTAGAGACGGATTCCCAAGGGAAAGGAGTAGGGTCTGCGGCCACCAGTGAGAGCATTAACACTGACTCAGTACAGTGAGTGCCCTTCCCACCTTCTAGAACTCACAGCCGAAATGCACACTTAACACCCAGGGAACCATGGGAGAAGCACGTGGTCCTTTCCCCAACAGCAACGGGAACGAAGTCCGAGCAGGAAGGGAACCAGGGGTCTCGTGTGACTCCGGCGTAACCGTAACCACGGATCCGCCACCAGTCTGCAGGCTCCGCTGCAGCCACCGTCTGCACCCAGCCACTCGGCCTCACCTGGTTTTCTCTGTGGCCAGATGCAGTCCTGGCAAGATGGCTGCACAGGGGAAGGCTGCAGCCCACACCAAGTTTTCCCTTCGGCATAGAACATAAGCCACTTGGGAGACAAAGTCATGGGCAAAGGTTAGTGAGGACTCCCCACAGCAGAGCCAAGGGCAGGGAGAGGCTGCTCGGGGCAAGGCCGAGGCTGAGCCCCAACGTCAACAACATGCCGGACAGAAAGACAAGTCCAGGATGGGCACCTGAGCCCAGGTAACAACTGCAGCTGACACACCTCGGGTTCCTCCTCAGCCTCTGGGCCGCCACAGAGAAAAGGGACAAACGGGGCCCTCTCCTACCCTGCCCAAATGGCACATTTAGACTCGTGGCGTGTCCTAAAAGCTTTGGAGGACATATGCCAGGCAATCCTATCACTGGCTATTTGAACCTCACATTCCAAATTACAGACGAGAGACGGAGCCGACACCTGAGGCATGAGCTGCAGCCACCCACACGACATGCATCCTACCTGCTTCCATCAGCTGGCACTGCTGCCCGAAGACGTGGGAGAAGGTGACAGGGCCCGTGGCCGAACTGGACGTGGCCAGGGTGGACTCCATGGCTCCTCTGGGGTCTTCGATGTTGGTCATGGGGTGGCGTCCAGACCTTCCCGAGTGTCTGAGCGAAGGATGACGTCACTGGCTCAGGAACTGTAGGTCTGAGGCCACTTGTCACTTTCAAGAAAGTGTCTCCACCCCCAAAGTTTATAACGTCTCTTCCTCTTGGCTCCCACTTCTTGCAGTTTTCTCTAAACACCAACCAAGGAAGAAAAATGAAACCCTCCAGGGCTCAGCAGACCTTGCTCAGCTCCAAGAGTTCGATGCAAAAGGCAATTCTAAGTTTCACCCAACAGGAGTTGTTTCCTCTTGTCTGGGAGGGGTGCCTGGGCCCTGGGCTCCCACTCAGTCTTCCCAGGAGGTACGATGGGCAGAGGGCAGGGTCTATGGTGCTGCTCAGCCCTGCCGCCAGCTGGAGAGAGCTGAGGCCCCAGCTGCAGGAAAAGCACTGCTGGGCTCCTTGGAGGCTGCTTCCAGTGGAAAGGGCAGGGAGCTGGGCTGGCTAGGCTCCCCAGGGGAGCTGGCCTCGCAGGCCTGGCGCTCTGGCAGCTCCAGCGGATCAGGCAGCTAGGGTAGCTCCAGCCCAGTTCTCCCTCCTCCCCAGCCCGAGCGCTGCTATCCAGGGTCCGTGCGCCTGTGGGCGGCCCGATGCAGACAGGGGCGCAGGAGAGGCAGCCGGCGAGCACAGCAGGGGCGCTCCGCAGCTCAGGACTGAGGTATCTGCAGTTCATCTTTCACTCCGATGCCTTGCTCTTCCCTCGGCCCCCTCCTCGCCGCGGGGCTGTGGGGAGGGGAAGGAGACATGGTTAAAGAACCCCTGCGGGGACCGGGGACCAACTGCAGTGCAGGGACCTACTGCAGCGGGCCCCCCAGCCAAGGACACCACCGCTCCTCCATGCCGCAAAAGGGCCTTTGCTCGGAGAGGCTCTGGGTGCAAAGCGAAGTGCTAACTCAGCTCAGCAGGCTCCTGGCTGCTGTAACCTCTTCATGCCCACAACCCAGGAGGTGCCAGGCAGAGGAGAGTGCCAGCGGCTAAACCAAAGACCAGTGAGAGAAGTGCTGCCAAATGCCGTACATGCCCCTTCTCTGTGGCACTCCGGCGACCCAGAGGTGGGCTGGGGGCCACACCTTCTCCAACACGGACCACGTCTGTGCACAGAACAAGCAGTCCTCTGCTCCAGCTGAGAGGGGCCGTGGCTCTGGAGAGGGGGGCGGGGAGGGAGAAACCTTTTGCATGATTACAACAGCTGTTTCAGTGGGCGCTGCGTCTTTATTTTGTAGCCCATCTGCTGATCGCAAAGGTGCTAACTTTAGAGAGATGCAGAGTCATTCTGGAAAATTCCGTGGGCGTCCTGCTGCGACACTGGCAGGACCCTGCAGCACCAAGCCCACCAGGAGAGAGACTGTGACCCAGCACAGCAGCCGCCATCAAAGCGCCATGTCTGTTTCCCCAGGAGGATTCTGGTTGGAAGGCCATTTGCCTGCTCTGTATATAAGATATGGAAGGTCAAGTTCCAACCAAGTTGTGGGCCAGAAAGCCTCTCAAGCACCAGCTTTTCCCACTCGGACTCTTGGCCAGCAAAACCCAGTGATGTTGGCTGGGCTCCCTGGGATGGTAGAGGAGAGGCAGCAGACGCCTTGAAATCCTTCCCAGAGTTCACTGAAGTCCATCGACTTCATGTTCATGGTCTAACATCACTTGAACTACTGAGGCCTTTCTTGTGTGGAATGAGGTTCTTCTCCAAGTCATGAGGTGATAGGACATCAGAGACCATTCCCCCTGACCACTAAGGCCCAACACAACCAAGGGCTCAGGTCAGGAGAAGACCAGTCCCCTGCAGGCTGGGAAATGGGCCGACTTCCCACCTCTGGCTGACCATGCAAGTTTTAATGCATCCTAGCAAGGGGCTACTACGTTGCCCTAAAAAACTCTAAGGTAGCCTGAACAGGAGGGGCATGGAGAGTTTGGGGACAGTAAAGATTTATGGGTCTGGACATGTATGACAACACGTCTCCATCATCATAGACATAAAACACACGCCGCCAAGCACGAACCCTCACGTGCACCGCGGACTTTGGGTGGTGCGATGCGTCGGTATAGAGTCAAGGGCAGGAACAGATGGGCCATCTGATAAGAGATGTTAATCACGGGGATGGCTGGGTGTGGGGGGAGGGGCAGGGGATATACAGAAATCTCTGTACCTTCCTCTTAATTTTGCTGTGAACCTAAAATTTCTCTTTAAAAGACAAAATCCAAGGTAAGCCTTTATACACTCATTCACCCTGCACATGTCTTGTGTTTGGAAAACTGAGGTTTTACTCCTCCCTTCTCTCTACACTCGGTCCATTGCTTCTCGCCCTACCTGGGGTCTCATTTACCGCATTGGCAACCTGTTCCTCTGCTTCCTTAGCACCAGGCCCCTGCGTCCCTTGTGAGCCCTGCCACTGTGCACAACACAGCTACGATGCCACCTAATGGTTGGTCACCAATATATCATCCAGTTAGGACATACGGCGAACAAACCACTGTAATAATCACCCCCAGGACAGGGGGCAGTGGCTGGAAGGGATGGGTACGTGTGAGAATGTCCTTGGCTACACACACAGGAGAGGAATGGTTCGAAGACACATACAGATTTGATTTCAGGAGACGCTGCCAGGGAGCACTCCAGGAGAGCGCCTGGTTTCCGCTCTCACTGGGACCGCCACGGGTCCCCACTTTCTCGTGTCTTTGCCAGTAACTGTTGTTAGCAAAAACTAAGAAGCTGGGAGATCTAATGGGTATAAAGTTGTGGTTCATTGTTTTGATTTGCCTGTCCTTAACTTCTAGTAAGGTGAGCACACCCTGAAAAAGCTCTTTAACCAATGACCCCTTTAGGAAATTTCCTATTCAGAGCCTTTGCCCAATTTTCCAGTCATTTTTCTATTTTCTGGCTCCTGTTAATTCACACAGGTGCCTGGACTTTGCTGGATATTCATTTAGACTGAGCCGCAGCCCCTGCTGCTCAGTTATCAACAGAGGCCCTTGCCCACAGCATCTTTTCTTGACTAGAAATTCTCTGTTTCTGTGTGGTCAGTTCCCTTGCCCCCTGTTTTGAGGGCCTTGCCTGCCCCTAGGCTGCAAAGTCGGCTTCCTTTATCACTTTAACTTTCATGCTTAGTCCTCGCCCATCTGGAGCCCTGCTTTGTTTTTCTCCAGAGCAGAAACCAGTTTTCCCAAAACCCTCTTTCCCATCCCACCGTCTCCCCGCTGTGGCCCCACTGATGTGATCTCTCAAGTTCCCACTTCCACGGGTCTGTTCTTGAGCTCTCTCCCAAACTGTGGATTCTCCTCTTCTATGCTAACAGTTCAGACTTAGAGATAACACTTTGGACAGTAAAAATTCCGGGTTCCAAATCTTTTGAGACGAGTCCGATTGGGTGGTGTTAACCCTGTTTGTCCCACATGAGCCATCAGCCAAAGCAGCCGATGACCCCTTTCTAAGGGACACACGCAAACTGGGCCTGCCCGTTCCTCACAGAGATGTGTCCACGTATGGAAAACATCACCAAAGATAAAGTTCGAGGGAAAACCACAGGGGAGAAGGCGTAACTGACTCACGTGACTCCTGATTCCTTCCTTTGTGCCTTTGACAAAGATCATCCATTAAAGATCTCTTTGATAGCCGACCCTGTGCCTGAGGGGGGCGGGGCATGCAAAGCAGCAGAACCCAGGGGGATGAGGAGACAGTGTGATAAACACGAAGAATGATAACCAAACAACCAAGTGGAAACACATTCCACGTTGTGAATTACAGGAATGGGGAAGTCCTTGTCATTCCAGTACAGGTGAGCGCTGTCGCCTTAAGGGAGACCCTCAAGGGAGGGAGCGTTCCTGCTGGATCTGAAGAGATAGGCTGGATTTGCATCAGTAGAAGGAGAAGTTCAGGCTGGGGGTGGGGGCTGAAGTAAGTGAGTCACCGGGCGGGCAGAGCCAGTTTAAACGCTGTCTGACATTGGAAGGGTTTGAAGTCCACTTAGGGCTCTTTAGATGGGGAAGGATATAAACGCCCTCTGCTCCAAATCGATGGTCATAGCTCTAGTTTTTAAGCTCTCCCCTGGTACATTTTCAGTCCTGCAGACTTTAAATTGACCTGCCCTGGAGAGCTCCCTTCGCCTCGCTCAGACTCACATTCCCGGAGGAGCCGAGAGCCCGTCTCCCACCCAGGCTCAATCCATCAGCTGTCATCGCCCACAGCCCCCGAAAGGTGCCGAGGAGCACAGTCCGGCCTTGTGCACAGGGGCAGACGAAGAGAAGGGCCACCGAGGAAACCGTGACGCCGAGCTCAGAGCGAAAGACCACTAAGGGGAGGCTGCTGCATGCTGCGAGCCGCACTGTGTCCACAGACAGTCTCATTTGGTAACAGCTGCTAACACGCCCCTTCGCAGGTGAGGAAACCTGGGTTTAGGGAAATTTGGTCTGCCCAAGGTCGCACAGCCAGTGACAGGAGTGTGCAAAACGAACGTTCTGCACTCCTCTGCTGTGCAACTAGCCACCACCCGTTCCTTCGAACAGTTGTGGGGTTGGCTCATATCCCATGAAGATGTCCATGCTGGCTCAAGGCTCCCAGCGCGTCACAGTAAACATCTTCATTTTAATGAGACTGTTAAACGGCTGTGCTAGGATATAACTCACATGCCATATGATTCACCCACAGAAAGTGTACAATTTCACGTCTTTTAGCACGTGCATGGTTATGTATAGTGATGAGCACGCCCGAGAAAGAAACCTACACACTTCAGCTGTTACCTCCTGCATGCCCATCCCCCGCAATAAGGCCCCAGGCCCGGCTTTCATGGGAACGGAACCGCAGAACACTTGGGGCACCGTCATGTCTCAGTGCTGGGTACTCAGTGCTGGGTACTCAGTGCTGGGTACTCAGTACTGCAGTACTGGGTACTAAATGATCCCAGTAACCTTACAGGTAGCAAAGGCTAAAATAGTCATTGGCTCAAAAGGAGCTTAATTAAAATTCTAAACAGACTCATCCAGAAGCGTAACCCTTTCTTGTGTTACAGAAATCACTGATCAGTCACTCCAGGCCCGAAAGAGATACTATCACCCTTTTATTCTATCAGACTAGAACCTGTAGAAGTAAATGCACTGTCTGCCTGGAGGCATAGGTCTTAAATTAAATTCCGTTAATGCTAGGTCTTAACTTATTCCTGTAATTTCATATATACTTTCCAGCACAGAATCAAAAACAGCCAGATATCCACTTTCCTTTCTTCCTTTCTGAATAATTCAATTCCATCCAAAAGCTGGGACAAGATAGATGAATGGAAATCCAGGCCCAAGGTACAGGCTGGTGGAGCCCAGTGCTGAGTCAGAGCCCAAGCAAAGGGGACCAAATGGCAACAGAAAAATATAATAAAGATTATGTATATATTTTTAAAAAAGAACCGAAGCAAGATGAGGGGGCCGAGTCAGGCGAGGAGGGAAGGCAGGAGAGCCGGAGCACGAGGGAGGTGAGCGGGGCCTGAGCCGAGCAGCAGCAGGGGCCTGGCTGAGAACACAGGGCACTGAGCAATGAGAAAACGTACTGAAGTGATGAAAGTCCGACTTCTCACCGGCAGAGAAGACGGGAAGGGCAGAATGAAACGTGTGGTGTTAAATGGGAACTGTCAGTGTTGGCGTGAACTCGAGGTTTTCTATATGTATGTTAGAGAAATAAATCTGGATTTAGGTGTGCGCATGCGTGCAGGACGTCAGTATAGATACACTACACCCCCCACTCCGTCCCCTGGAAGGCCTGGGAGCAGTGCCAGCCCCCCAGTGACTCGAGCCCTCAGGAACCAAGATCAGGCTCTGAAGACCAGTCTTCCCCAGAAGGAGCTGGATCGGCTGGTCCCAGGGCTGAGGCAAGGAAAACACAAGAAGCACTTAAGGTCTTACTCAGCTAGAAAGTAAAAAAATGCTGGAAGATGGATGGAGATATTCCAAAAAGACACAGAAGCCAGTTTGAAGGGGTTCCCACTGACTGAATCAAGGATAATCTGAGGATAAAAAGGCTAATAATGAATTCAACACATTGAATAGAAACTTATGAGTCCGGGTGGATAGATGGGTGGACACATAACATGCCTCCTGCACACATCAATATGTAAGTAAATACATAAATAGATAAGAGAGGAAACTCCTCCCTACAGTAGGATGCCAACCAAGAAATGTGTTCAAAACGACATAACCGGGAAAGGGACATCTGACAGCCATTGGGAGGAGTGTCAAACAGGAAACACCAATGAACCCGAAACCAGGGGGGAAAGCTGGATGACAAAAAATAGGCCTGTGGCCTCAACTATGTCCCCACAAAACATGCATTAATTACAAAGAGGAAAAGTAGTGGCTTCACAGTAGGGAAACATGATTAAGACACCATCTTACTCAACTAACCAAAGTTAACATTATTAGTAATAGAATAAATCAAAATCAGGAATCACAGAATAGGATACAATAAGACGAACTCACCATGACTTGCATAATGTTCCTAAAAAGATCTGTTACATGAATCTAATCAGGAGGCAATTGGAGAAAACCAAACTGAGAAACATCCCACAGAATAACTGTCCGGTAATCTTCCATAAAGACAAGGTCATAAAAGTCAAGGAAAATGTGAGGGATATTCCAGACTGAAAACAACCAAATGCAACCTGTGGTCCTGAGTTGTTCCGGTCAAGGTTGAATTGAGCCTGTGGATTCCATGGGAATGATGGATTGTTAAATCCCTGGAGGGTGAGGCTGCACTGTGGTTAAGTAGCTGAACGTCCTTCATGTGGAGGAAAAACACCCTGGCCATTTGGGAGTAATGGAATATCATGTCTGCAACGTGTGGAGGAAAAGTTCTCGGTATTGTGCTTTGCAGCTTTGCGGCGGGTTTGAGAAAGATCAGTAGACATAACAAAAGGCAACAGGATCAAAAACCAGGAAAGAGACGGTAGAGAGTGAACCAAGGGTAATCGAGATAACTCTTGCATTAGATGCAGAGTATAAGTTTGCTAAATATGCGCAGGGAAACGGGACAAGGTAAAGAATTTCAGCAGAGCAACGGACATTATAAAAAGTTACTGAACTGAAGAAATGAGTCACCAAGTTGACATTAGACACAGGTCGAAAGAACTCGTGCGTTGGAAAAGCAGAAGAAAGTCGGAATGGAGCATCGAGAAACGACAGAATGGAAAAGGTAGACGAAAGAGCAAGACGCAGGGATTCAGTTCAAAGGTCTAACGTTTTTCATGGGCAACCCAGAGAGAGAGAGAGAAGAGAAAACGGAGCAGAAGCTCCGTCAGAAGGGATCACTGGTAATATTTGAGAAAGCTAAGCTAAGATTTAAGACGCTCAGTGAAGCCTAAGCAGGACAGGTGACAGTACAATCTCACCCAGGCAAACCCGGCAGTGCGCTGAGCTCCAGAAACAGAGGCCGCCTCGCCAGCTGCCGGAGGGGAGGCGGGGCAAGGACCGAGATGCCCGCCCAGGCGCCGCAGAGACCGACCCTGACTCTGACACCATCTAGGGAGGCCGGAAGCTAACGGGACGGTATCTTCAACGTGCGGAAAGGACAAAATCGCCGCATCAGATTCTACACCCACTGAAAACATCCTTCAAAAGCGAATGTGAGATGAAGACACCTTCGGACTAAAGACATCTACGAAAGTCTGTCACCCGTGGACGCAGTCCAAAACAATACTAAAGGGAGTTTCTTCAGGGAGAAGAAAAATGACCTCCGGCCACAAACAGCAGTGAGAAGGCTAATTCTAAATTAAATATAAATGAATATTAACATGTAATATTAATACACTCTCATATATATATGTATAATTATTAATTAATTTATTATATATAAATAAAATCCTAATAGGGTATAACCACTATAGGGTTTAAAGTATATACAGAAATATAATACAAAGTAAAAATGACTTAGAAATTGAGAGAGAATAAATGGACAATACAAGGATCTTATTCCAGGAAAAAACAGGAGTATTAACTTAAGGAGGCCTCAATAAGTCAAGGACACATACTGTGGTCTGCAGTGTACGGGCATACCCACTGCATGCTCAGTGGGTATGCCCGTACACTGAGAGGGCGTACCCACTGAGTGTGCAGTGGAAGAGTATACAGTCATCAGACTAATAAAGCGGGGGGAAGAACATAAAAATAATCCAAAATAGATCAGGAAAGGAGAGAAAAAGGAACTGAAAACTGGTGTAGCTATTTTACTGCCAAAGTCAACTTCAAGGAAAAAAATAAAAGCAGTTCTAGCAACAAAAATTCTCCTTTATAATAACAAAATGATCAATTCAAGAAGCCTGAAAACATGAAACAAAAAATAGATGAACTATAAGGAAAAATAAACCCACAAGGAGTGGGGGAAAAAACTAAACAAAAAGCAAAAATAGGAAAACTGAACATACTGACCAGTGGGCATACCTAGAGCATCATGTCCAGCAACCACCGAATATACATTCTTTTTTAAAAAATTGCAAAACCTTACAAAGATGGTCCCTACGCCAGATTTTAATTCAAGTCTTAATAAAATGTCGAAGGAATAAAAAGAAACTTGCTTTATCTGATGAAGAATTTGCATTAAAAGGTCCATAAGGAGAGATGAACAGGCTGGGCGCAGAGAGCGTTCAGGGCAGTGGAAACACTCCGTGTGACAGCTAATGGCAGATATGTCATTACAGAGTTGTGCCAACCCAGAGAATGTCCAGCACCGGGAGGGAGCCCTGACGTCAACTGCGGACTCTGGATGATGACGAGGCGGATTCATGGACTGCAATAAATAGACCATCCGGGCCAGGGATGCTGATGATGAGGAAGGCTGTGCCTGTGAGGGGAGGGGTCAAGGGCATATGTGAACACCCTGTACTTTCCTCTCAATTTTTCTATGAACCTAAAACCACTCTAAAAAATAATCTACATTTACAAAAAAATCTAACAAGTTTCTCCCAGTCAGGATAGACATATACAGGGTCTGGCACAAATAATGCCCCTTTTTAATGCGCTGGTAATCTATACCATATCTTGTATTACAAAATCATAAGTGTGCAATTCTGTAACAACAATATTGCGCTGAAGCACACCATATGACATTTTAGGTGAAATGTTCAAATTGCTGTCCGTCTCGTGCGAGACACTCAGGTCCCCTACCAACCACACTCAGTGGCGTTACTTCTGCCGGACCCTGTATATAAACAGCCAAATAAATGAATGTGCCATGTATTCAACTAAAGGAAAAAAGCCTGTAGGAAATATCACTCATGACGGTGAAATGTTAGGGTTTCACCTAAGATTAGGAAGGAGATAAAAATGACCACTTTTATCACTTCTACTCCACATCATACTGGGAGTATTAAAAAAAGATCTGAGTTTTGAAATGAAAAAATAAAAATGTCCCTATTTGTACCTGACACAATTGCTGTAGAAAACCCCAAAAGCAAAGGCTACAGTTAAGCATTACAATAAATTCCACAGGGATGATACAGATAAAGCATACATAAAAGAATAAATTATAATTCAATAAAACAGAATATAATTTTAAAAATATAACATCATAGCATTAAAACATTAAGTAACCAAGGATAAATCTAATGAAAAACACTCAGACCACCGTATAGAAAACTAAAAAAGATGAAAAGTAAAGAAATCTAAATATATGAAGAAATCCATCACGAGTCATGGATTCAATGATTCGATGTTACGAAAGTTTCATTTCTCCCCAAGTTGATCTACAGATTTAATCTACTTAAAATTTGAACACTTCTTCTTTGAAAATTGACAAAGCGATTTTAAAACTTAATTGAAAAGGCAAAGAGCCAAACTCTCTCGAAGACGACCAAAAACGTTTTTGGTCATACCAAGATTTGCCATACCAGGCCATCAGACAGATTATTCAGCCACAGTGACGAAGAGAACATGGTATTGGCTCCAGGACTCACACACAGACCCAGAGATGAGCACAGAGGGTCCACGAGGAAACTCATCACTCAGAGCAGTGAGATGCTCGACCCCAGGTGAAAATCGCAGGAGGCAGGTGGGCGGACGGGCAGTGAAACTTGACTCCACCTGCACACCACACACAAGTCAATTATAGATGGATTATAAACCCCAGTGTGAGATCACAACCAAACTGTTCTATTACAATAGACACTACCTCTATGACCCTGGGTCGGCAGTGACTTCTTAAACAGGATGCTGGAAGTACTGGCTATAAAGAAAAAAAATTGATAATTAGACACCAAAGTTAAAAAATTTTTATTCTGTGGCTTGTCTTTCCACTCTTCATTAGTGGCCCTGGATGAAGGGAAGAAAGCTGAGTCACTGATAGCCAAGAAAAGATTCCCACTCTCATTACAGAAAGAACTCTGTTCAGTCGGTAAGGCAAGGAACTCAGTTAAAACACAGACAAGAAATTCAAACAAGCACTTCATAAAAGCAGGTACTTCAACTAGGAAAAGCAAATTGAAACCACAATGAAATGCTCGCACATATCCACCATAAAGGCCAAAACTTAAGGATGACAGTTGCAAGTGCTGGCAAAGGCGCAGAGCAACAGGAACTCCCGTACACAGGTGGTGGAGGTACGAAGCACTGAAGCACTGTGAACACTCCGCAGAACTGTCCGGCATTCTGCCGATGTGGACCACCCACCCTCTCTCTGACCACGCTCCTTTGCTCCCGGCACACGCACTGTGCAGATATTCACAGAAGCATCCGTCACTCCTAACTGCACCAAACACAAACAGCCCCAATGCTCACCAACAGCCGGACAGGATAAATGAGTATATTCATACGACAGGACAGATGCAGGAACGAAAATGGACAGAGGACATGTGATGGGGACAGTTTCCAAGGCTGAAAGGGAAAGCCAGACATAAAATACGGAGACAGCTCCCTTCAGTTCTGACCTGGGGACTTTATGTACACATCGGTGGGTGGGGTCAGGATAGTGGTTGCCTTTAGGGAGGAGGGTGAGGGTGATTGGCAAGACCCCAGCGGGACTCCTGTGAGCCTGCCAGGTTCCCTCACAACAGGAGCCCCATCAGAGATTCTGTGCTGTGTTTGCGGCTGTTGCTGTACTTGGATAAAACTTGCCTTCAGAAGTCTGGGTGGCCATACATCAAACTTAGCGACTCTCACCCTGAAGCAGTAGGACGACCGGGGGGACTTTTTTTTTTATTTCCAATTGCTTAGAACTAAGTTGTAAGGTTGAAACTTTTTTAAATAATTAAACATTGAGCTGGGGCAACATAGCTTCCACCCAGAAGGATTTCTATTCCCCAAACCACTGTTACTGGAAGAAAACTTAGCATCTGAGACGTGAGCTATTACGTGAAAGTGGACACCACTTTATCTCAGCGCTGTCTTTGTCTTCCCCCGTTCTAGCTTTTCCCGAGTGCAGTACAAACCCCCGCAGTTCCCGTGAAGTCTTTCTCCCTGGTTTTTGCAACAGTGCCTGGCATGATCAAGCCCTCCAACATTAAGGGACAAATGGCCACAGTGAGGCTTGGTGGCTCTTTCTCTGCTAGAAAGGATTTCTCTAAGGAGCTGGTGGTGAGCCCATCAAGTCTGGGTTTGGTTTCCTCAGCTCTGTATGCCTCCAGGGAACGTGCCATTCACTGCCCAAACTGGTGCACTGGAAGATGAAAGGGGGAGCATTAACAATGACATTGGCACCACCGTTCTAGGCAAAATGGGATATAAGGTTACACACTAGCCTGAAACTAAGAACTTGCCGGCTGGAGAAACCTCAACAACGCACAGCAAGGCTCCTCCTAGATTAGAGCTGTGCTGTGGACCTTGTTGTAAAAACAGGGTGATTGTGTTCTCTTACTTTCTACAATAACCGCAAGCGTTATTAGCTCCGAAATGGAAACCTGGGCTAAATGCATCTTTTGTGCTGGCCTTTTGTACTTCCCCTGCTTCATTTGCTGGGCGCCAAACACCGTTTCTGGGAGAAAGACTGCTGGGGACACGCTTCAGCGAGGGCGCAAGCCAAGACCTATCCTTTGCTCCAGTTGCCTCTCCCACTCTCACAAGTCAGTAAGAGGTTGAAACTATGGCTTGTTAAAGGCCAGGAGACCCCAGGGCTTGCTGTAGGAGTTTAAGAAACATTTGCCACGGGAGTCACGTGGCACACCACCTCTTTCTCAGCCCCTCCCATCTATCTGCGAGATGCCCTCCAGTCCTCTGGCTGTCGTACCTGGTGCTGCTCATGCCTGACACTCTTCTCATCCCACTGTCCCTCAGGGGACTCCTTCTAGCCCTGTGTGCTGCTGAGGACAGTCGTCTCTGATCACCGAGTGGGCCAGGTGTCTCTGTTACACAGGCCCCAGACCCCGGACCTCCTGGAGAGCTCAGATCTCCACATGAACTTCCAGGGCCCCAGTGAGGCGAGGCACTCTCTTCAGGCACAAAAGTTAAGGAGGCACCGAAAGACTAGGTAGTCCAGATAGATAATACCTTACTGCAATAGGGTTTTTTTGTTTGTTTGTTTGTTGGCTTTTAAATCAAAATGAATGCAAAAAAATTTCACAATGAATGCAATGTCAAAATTTTAAATCGAGGCAGGATCCCAGGCAGGGCCTGTTGAGGTACAGACTGCGGCACCCCATCCCTGAGTTTCTGATCCAGGAGGTCTGAGGCGGCCCCGAGAATGTGCAGGTCCAACAGGCTCCCAGGTGAGGCTAACGCTGCCGATCAGGGACCGCACTTGCAGAACCACAGCCGCAGGGCACACTGACCCCGCCCCCCACCCACACCCGTCCACAGGCACCAGAAGAATGACTTCTACTCCAGGAGCGGGAATGGGCAGTACAGCAGCCATGGTGCTACAAAAAAAATGATCTGGCCCCACCCTCTGTGCTGGGCTGAAGGGTGCGCCCTCCCCAACCCCAATATCTCCTTGCCCTAATCCCTGGAACCTGAGAATGCGTTACCTGATATGACAGAAGACTTTGCAGAGGTGATGACGTTAAGGATCCTGGCCAGATGGTTGTGGATTACCCAGGTGGGCCCAACATAGTAATTATATAACAGAAGGCAATACGAGGACAGAAGCAGAGGCTGGAGTGATGAGCTGTGATGATGGAGGCAGGGGCCACAGGCCAAGGAACGTGGTGTAGAAGCTGAGAGAGGCCGGGAATGGGCCCTCCCCTCTGGGCCTCCGCAAGGAGAGCGCTCCTGCCTGACTCGACGCAACCGTGTCAGACCCCTGCCCTCCAGACCCGTTCAGGAACACCTCCAGACCCATTCAGGAACGAACGTGTTGTTTTAAATCAGTAAGTTCATAGTTATTTGTTACAGCAGCAAGAGGAAACTCACACAGCCACCATTTACGAGAGTGGGCCTCAAGTGCAAGACCACATCAGCTTCGGGAGGAGTGTCTGTGCCAGGCTTTTCACACACGCCAGCACCGATCTTCCGAACAGCTCTGCGAGAAGGCATCTGGGCTCCACCTCACACACGGGGCCTGAAGCGCAGCGCAGCCCACACCACCAGCAGGTCAGGACCCGAGGCGAGGCTGACACCCAGACCGACGACCTCCAGGCCTCACACCTTCCCTTCACCCATTATGCCCACCCAGAGCACTCTAGTGAGCCCTTCACAGGCCTGATCTTATTTAATCCTCACCACCGTCCTGGGTGGAACACTTTTGTTCCAATTATGCACATAAAGAACCAAATTCAGACACACAATGACTTGCCCATATTTTCACAGCTTATCAGGACGAAGCAGACAACCGAATGCAGGTTCTACATCAGAACTAGCAGTGAATCTAATTAGCCTTGAGGCCTTACTGCCTTCCACGGGAGAAGACCCAGGTGTAGGTTCTTCCTTGTTAGGGACCACCCACCTGGTTTGCATTCATCTTGACCTCTGACCACCCCTTGTGAGTACCAGAGTCCGAGGGCGCCACATTGATAAGACCACACCTGGCACCTCCCTGGGGCTCTGAATCCTAAATATCCTGCAGATTGGGTAGACCAGCATCCCCCGCCCCACATACATACACAGCACAGCCCAAGGCAGGGCTAGAGTCCTATCCCTCCTTCTAAGAACCTGGTGAAAAACATTAGCCTTTTCTCAGAAAAACACACACAGCACTTCACGCATTCTGGGGGCCCACAAGTCGTCCGCCCCCACAACCCTTCCTCCCGCCCAGACCCTGAAGTCGTGTGTTTCACCCTAATGTCACCACTCCGCCCTCATCCGGCCCCGAGCCTCGTGTCCCCTTAGACCAGTGTGATAAGCTGTACTTCCCCCGCATATGCTGTAAGCACAAGCCAGGTGTGGGCCCCGAATTCAAAGCAAGGGCTCTTCCTCACCGTACCTCGATGACACCAGTTACCACAATCACGGCAAAACATAACACCTGGGGATGCAGTGCAATGAGCCACTCCGAACTGGGCCACCAGGCTGAGGGTGTGACAACCGTGGAGAAAGGAGCTGGTGTTTCCTGCAGACATCAGCGCTATTTCACTTCTTTTTGTCTCTTCCCTGAGCTGGAATGTTGGTGTAGGGATCCATCCAGTTCCTGAGCCTGTGCACAAAAGTCTCCAACCCCCAGAAAACGAAACAGGACAGTTCCTGTAGCACGTGGCGGGGAGAAGGTGACCCCCGTCACCAGAGGTTAGAGCAGGCAGCCCTACCACGATCTCCTCCTGCCACCATTCAGGCAGACCACAGGTAACAATCACCCCCTCCCGCAGCCTGAACAATAAAAGAACTTATCACTACATAGAGCTAGTCTCGAGGTACATATTACAGATGGAATCGGACCCACCACCCTGGAAGTTCATCTGTCGACATCCTGACCCCTCAGTACCTGAGAATGTGACCTCATTTGGAGACAGCGTCCGCACAAAGGCAGTCAAGTTTAAGATGAGATCGTGAGAGTAGGCCCATTTGACTGGTGTCCAATAAGAAGGGGAAATTGGACTCAGATTTCACCCCAGGTAAATATGAGGACAGAAATCAGAGTGATGTTTTCAAAAGCCAAGGGATGCCAAAGATTGCCTGCAAACCACCCAAAACCAGGTTGTTCCCATAGCCCTCAGAAAGCACCAACCCTGCCCTGACCTTGGACTTCCAGCCTCTGGACCGAGACAGTACCTTTCTGTCGTTTAAACCTCCCACTGTGTGGCACACTGTCACAGTAGGCCTGGCAAACTGAGACGATAGAGTAGCTCCGGTGAGGATTAAATCCACAGCTCGACAGCATCGTCTGGAACCCAGACCTCCTTCTCTTCTCCATTCTGCCTGCCACCCTCGGTGAGGCGGCTTTGCCTCATGACCACAAAATGGCTGCCACAGACAGGCGTGCAAGGTCCAAGAGAAGAAAAGCTGTCTCACCTCACGTATACCATTCAGAGAAATGAAACCCTTCCCAAGAGCTTCCTGAGAAACATTCCCTCCCCTCTCACTGGCCGGCTTGCATCCCACAGCTCAGGTCACCAGGACCAGACTGGTCTCCCTGAGCCCAGGGTTCTTTGTGGAGCTGGCTGGCAGGCCACCCCAAAGAAGGCAGGGGAAGTGTGCATGCAGGGCTGACTTAGCTATTAAATAGAGTAAACACAGGGCCTAGAGCCAGCAGTACTGTTGGGGGCCCACAAAAATGTTTTATGAGGGAGTTATGTACTTCAACTGTCATTTGTATAATTTAGAAACATTTTGGAAGGGTCCCCCAGAGGCAAAGGTGCCTCAGACTCGTAAGTCTCAATGTGATCCTGGGCCAACACCCTGCCAATGAAGGAGGTGGGTAAAAGGCTTCAGGGGATTGGGGGGAGAAGGGGGGACCAGTGGAGTGTGTAGAACTCCACACATGGAAGGGGGGACATGCAACCATCGGTGACAGTGGCTTGTCACGGCATGGGGTTTTCCAGCAGGAATGGGGCAAGGAGGGATTGTGCAGCTGGTAAAAAGCCCCTTCTCTCACCCAATAATCGCCACTCCCTGCGGAGGAGTCAACACACACCCCCACCCCCACACACACACCCCTTTTTTGGTTTGCAAGCTCCACCTTGTTACAGATGGAACCGTGTCTCCCCTCCCCACCTCCACCAAAAACAAATTACACAGTGAAGCCCTAGCCCCCAGCATGACTGTATTTGGAGATAAGGCCTTAAAGGAAGTAATTAGGGTTAAATGACATCATAAGGGTGTGTCCCTAATTCAGCAGGACGGATGCCCTTACAGGAGAAGCAGCAGCCACCAGAGGAAAGACCGTGGGGGACACGGAGGAGGGAGCCACCTGGAAGGCAGCAGGAAAGGGCTCACAGAGACCAAACCGCAGCTGCCCAATCTTGGACTTTGGGCCTCCAGAACTGTGAGAAAATAAACTCACTGTTCAGGCCAGCCGGTCTGTGGTTTTGTTATGGCAGCCCCAGCCACCTAATACTGTGGTCTATCTCTATCCTCTCATTTTTCAGGGGCAGCTATGCCAGAGAGAGCCGGTCGCTGGTCTGGTTTCTGGCGCAGCTCAGCCTAGAGCCCCGCCCACACTAGGGTCTGTCTGCCTCCCACAGGGACACAGCCACGGCAGGTAATGGGTGCCTTTCAGCTTGCTGACCGCAGGATTCACGGGCGCCTGCCCACACTGCAGTTGGTGCTGCAATGGGTCTTTTTATCTCTGGGCTGGCGAATTCTGGCTGTTCCCTGCAAAGGAAGGGGGTCCAAACTCCCCCTCCCCCCGCCGTCATCAGCATGGAAGTAACAACCTCACAATGAGGAAAAGAGGTGGGGGGGTGGGCGTCAAGGAGGAAACAACTTCATCATCTTAATGAGAGAAATACAGTAGTTCTCAGGCCAAGTGCTAATTCGTCCGAGCAGAGACACACGCTCGGCTTTCATTAGCCCAGCGAACACCATACAGGAGCAACTGAGCATAAGAGGCAGAGAATAGTAATTCCTGCCCAGGAGCCCATGAGTGACTGGATTTTTCACGTGCATGAAGGGGACAGTAGCAGCTGCTTGTGGTGTGCCAAGACACGGACCAGGTCTGAACTAGACAGTCCTTCTCCCCTTTTCCAAGTTTGGGTCCCCCTCCCGTCGGGATGAAATGCGACAAGAGCAGATTTTTAACAAGGCAGCTGCTCAGCCATCTCCGCCTCAGTCCTTTTCCTAAATAATCAATACCCGTGCGTCGCAGCTGCTATAAATGTCAAGCCCCAATGTGTGACTAATGCTGGCACAAACCAGCTCGGGCCTCGCGTGCCCGGAGGCCCCCCCACCAGAGCCCGAGTGGAAAACAAAAACGCTCAAGGCTGCAGAGACATTTTTCTTCCCATCAGCTCGCAGTGCAGGAGGCTCAAGGTCTTACTGAATCCTGCCGACTCCCTGGGAGGGTGGAATCATGGACTGAGGTATTCCATGATGTTCAGTTGACCTCAGGAAGCTCAAGGACTCCAAGGGGATGAGAAGAGCGGGGACTCTGGTCTTTAAAAGCACAAGTCATTGGGCAAAATGACCTGTCACACGTAGGGACCAGCAGAGAAGAGTCGTCGTTTAGTAGATGAGTAACGGCCCTGCCGCTGGGCCTTTGCACCTGCAACTCCCTGAGCTTGCGGTACGCTGCTTCTTCAGGCCCCGCAGTTAGCTTAGTTGTCATTCTGGCCTCTGCAAGGCTGTGCCTCCTCCAGGAAGCCTTCCCTGACCTCCAGCACTGGGTTGGGCGCTCTCTCCCGTGTTCATGGCACACGGGAACCCTGGTTTCACTTGCCCACCAGCCTTTACCCTTCTTTCCTTACCCTTCTTTCAGCAGCAGGAGCCCAGGGCCCTCTGGGGCGTCCTCTCCACCACTGCACACAGGCTTGGTGCGCTGTCCACCCGGAGTCCTGTCCCCTTCCAGCCAAAGGAGCAGACAGAGGACCAAAGTCAAGTGGGAGTCTCATGCTGAGGCTACCTGATGTCGGTCAAGGTGAGGAGAACGGTGAGAACCAGTTTATCCCCGTTTGTCTGTTTCCCACTCTTCAGGTCTCTGGGGCTGCTGCCCACTCCTGTCTTTTCCGAGGTTAGCCAGAGTCGGCTCCTGTTGCCCACAACCCAAACCCTAGTGTCCTCTGACATCCCACCCAGCGCCCTCGTGCGCCTGCCCAAGATCAATGGCCGACACTCACCCACTCAGCCTCAGCGCCCATCACAGGGCTGACGCGGGGCAGCCGCTCGCTGGTGTGCTGCATGGAGGCTCATCGCACTGATCGCTAAGTGGTGCTGCTTTGATTGGCGTGTCAAGATCTGTCAACCCGGCCGACACGCACCACATCCTGATGAGGGAGGCCAGCACCAGAGACAACTGTGACAGACAAAAGCACGTCGGACTTCCAGGCGCGTGGGTCTGAACTTGGATGCCAACCTCACCATTTGTTGGGTGTACCTCAAGGGCACAGAGCTGGCCTATTGGTCCCTGCAGCTACAGCACTGTGCCAGGCACCCGAGCAGGGGCCCAGGAAGCCGGCCTCCTACACTGAGACCCCTGACATGAGGGTCTTTAGAGGAGGACCATGCTGTCTCCTCTCCACCTACTGAGGTTCCAGCACCGGGGAGGACGTGTAGTGGGTCAGTGTTCGGTGCGCAGCAGTCCCTGTCCGGTCCAAGCACGTGTTCCATCTCCCACTTTCCCCCGAAAGCAGGACTGCATGTGCAAGGGAACCCTGTTTACACCTGCTGCCCCGCACCCCCGGTCTAAGTCCTCTGTCTGGTGTCTGTGGGGCAGAGACACTTGCCCTCCGCCCTCCGAGGCTCCCCAGCTGGGGCCCTGAACTTTAGATGAATGAAGGACAGGTTAACATGAGAAAAACAAACACAAGTTCATTGCCACACGCAGCACCCATCCAGGTGGAAGAAACTCAGCGCTGAGTAACTCAACGTCGAGGTTAGAACTTGAGGTCGATACAGCACCTAAGCAAAGACAGTTTATAGAGAAGCAACAACACAAAGGAAAGTGAGTTTTTAGGCTTTTAGGGGAGGCAAACTTTGGGAAGGTAAACATATGGGGCAAAACCAATGGAAGGTAAGGTGTGTTCCACAGATTCCTCCGGTGTCAACTCGGGGCCAAAAAAAATCAAGGATTGTCTCCAGTGATTAAGAACTACAAAGAGGAGAGGGCAGAGTATTTTTCTTGTGTCCGCTTCTCAACTGCCTTTAGCTAAAATAATTCGTATTTAAAGTGCCATATTTTGAGGCTGCATACTCGGAACGCTTTCACGTTATATGCAGAAAGCGGTGACTGGCGTTCCAGGCACCTAACCACAGCTTTCCAGGAGATGAACAGTACCCTGGGCCACCAGGACCCATTAAGAATGCAAAGAATGTTCCAGAATAGTGCAGATAGGGATCTGGCTTTGTATCCAGCTGCCCTTTTGATCTGCTCTCTGTTCCCACCCCCTCCCATCTCCCAGAAGAGCTTAGGAAGTCACTCCTGCCTGGGAGAACAGACACTGTTCTTCACCTGCCTCCATGGTTAGCAAAGATTTTCTGCAAAGGGACAGACAAGAAATACTATAGGCTCTGCAAGCCACACCGGTCTCCGTCACAGCTACTCACCACTGCCATCGCAGGGCAAAAGCAGCCACACAGAACACACGACCAAACGGGACATGGCTGTGTTCCAATAAAACCTTGTTTCTAGTGCTGGAACTT
The DNA here is from genome assembly GCA_004024845.1 of Tonatia bakeri. Taxonomy (NCBI): domain Eukaryota; kingdom Metazoa; phylum Chordata; class Mammalia; order Chiroptera; family Phyllostomidae; genus Tonatia; species Tonatia bakeri. The sequence goes on along the minus strand of PVIA01006294.1, from coordinate 71,243 downwards.
GAATTTTATGTAATTTTCAGGTGCACTAACAAACAGAATTCAGATGAGAGCAATGAAACATACTTTCATTAGAGATCACTGAGTACAAGACAGAGGATTCTGGCTAGAAAACAAAGAGGATTTATTGGAAAGCATTTAGGAATTTGAAGAATCCATATCCCTGTATAAAAATTGGGGAAACTGGAATGGAAATCAGCAGCACGTGGACCTGCCCATTTTTGGCATCTAGAATCCAGCTTCCTTCCTTATTCTGGGGCAGTTCTGATCATGTAGAGTATTAGCTACCTTACCGTTAGCTATGGAAGTCAGAAGGAGGGGTCTTTCCCCTTATGCCCCAGACCCTGGCAATTCACCAAGCAAGTGACCCAGGCTTGGCAAATGCTACTCTCCCAACCAAGACTTTAATATCTGGAGAGCATAGCAGAGAGGGAAGGACAATTAGGAATGTTTCCGAGCAGCTCTAGGGGGGCAGTCTCAGGACACAGCCCAGGCGCTATCTGATGCATGCGCCCAGGCAGCTGCAGCTCGGTCCTGGTGGACTGCTTCTGCTGAGACCCAATCTTGTGCTTGCTCTTTCTGGACCCTCCAGAACAGCCCCAGTCAGCGCCCACGTCCCAGCTCTGGTCCTCCGGCCTCCTTCCTACCAATGTCACGTTCCCACAGACAGATACTGGGCTATTCCTTGGGGAAAACCACAGTCAGTACCGCAGCTTGCAACCAAAACTCCCAGTGACACAGGCCACCTGAGACGTCCACAGGGACTTGGGAGCCAGAACTGTGGCAGCCATGCTAAGGCGCAAGTATCTGGCCAGAGAGCAGGAGCTGGGACTCATGACCACCAGCCACTGTTTCTGGTGTTGAATCACTCTCATGGAATCCACGGTCTCAGACAAGAGCTAAGTGAGGGCACCCTGCTCACCCCCAGGCAGTGCCAGGGTGGGGAGAGGAAGCACATGCCCCTTAGGCCGCTAAACAGCATGCACCGTGACTGGACCTGGCCCTACTGACCCAGCCACGTAGGGGAGAAGCTATCCCCTCAGAGCAGCAAGACATTGTTAGGAAGGTGACTCGGGTGCTGAGGGGACAAGTCCATGCCACATCACCCAGGTTCACCCTTTGAAAGACACCGGAGCCACTGCTCTCCCTACAGACTCCAAGCGCAGAGAGGCGCCATACCCCCAGTCGCCTCTGCACTGCACATGCATGTAAACAACAACAGCACACAGAACCTAATCTCACATGCAGATGGGGCTCCAGGCACATATCGCACCCTCTGCTAGAAGCAGGTTCCCAGGGACCTGAGGAGGAAATGCAACACTTGGGGGAAAAAAAGAGAGAATTCCCCAATCCACACTTGTCTCTTCTCTCACTTCTCCCAGATCAGTCCTCACCCTCCGTTCACTCTTCCCTGCAGAGGCGACGGGCAGTGTGCAAAGCCGCCTTCCAAAATCCGTCATTCCTGGGCCTGACTTCCCAAGGCCTCTTCCCTACACGCTTAGCTTGGAATTGTTTTAGGGATGCAGTGCTTCTTTTTAAACTAGTGCAGTAGACCCTTGAACGGCATGAGTTTGAACCGCACAAGTCCACTTATTGGGTTGGCCAAAAAGTCCATTTAGCTTTTTCCGTAAAATCAAAGATGTTTTTCATATTCACTAATAACTATTAATTTGGATATTCTGAGTGTGTTGGCTATGTCCCGTGTGGTGTAATGTTGATTGTTCTCAATGTCTCGATTGGATCGCTGTCAACCTCAGCTGGTCTACCCATCCATGAAGCATCATCCAGTGAGAAATCTCCAGCACGAAACTTCGCAAACCACTTTTGACACGTTCAACCAGCCACAGCACCTTCCCCACACACGGCACAAACCTTTTTTTGTTTCGTTGTACTTTTACCTTCCTTGAAATAATAAAGCATAATATGTTGCATATTTTCTTCCATCTTCAATATTAAAATGCCTACACAAAAATTCACCAATTTTGATTTTTTTTAATGCACACTGATAGGACAGCTGTCACAATACAATCTTACAAAATTGTTTTGAATGAAGTTAAAAACAACTAAGCACTACTAGAGCCATCTTATGGGAAAAAAACAAACTTTTGGCCAACTCAATATATCAAATATTTTTCAACAAATACAATCAGATCTTTGTATTCAAGAGTTTTGCCATCAGCAGATTCAACCAACCACAACCCCAAAACAGTTATTTTCACATTCTCAACTGCAGATTCCCAACCACAGATCAAAAGCACTGCATGGTGACCACAGTTAATACTATTTTTTTGTATATTTGAAAGTTAGTTTCTAAAAGAGTAGATCTTAAAACACTCATTACAAGTAACAAATTATAACTATGTGAGGTGATGGATGTTAACTAAACCAATTATGGTATTTGTTTTGCAACATATGTGAAATGATTATATATAATGATTTTTATATATATCATGTTGTACACCTAAAGCTAGCACAATGTTAGATGTCAATTATATATCAAGGAGCCTGGAAAAATAAACCTCAACAAATATAAAGGATGGAAACCACACAGTGGACGGACGATCTGACCAAACAGACTCAAACTAGAAAGCAACAACTAAGGAGAACAGGAGAATCTCCAAGGACTTGGAAACTAAGCAACACATTTCTAAATAACTCATGGGTCAAAGAAGTCTCCAGAGAAATCAAGAATACATTGAACTGAATGAAAATGAAAACACAACAGATCAAAGGGACACAGCGTGGAGAGGGAAATTTATAGCACGGGATGCACTTATTAGAAAGGAGGGAAGTCTCAAATCAATAATCTAAGCTCCCGCCTCAGGAACCTGGAAAAAGAAAAGCCAACTAAACACAGAGCAAGCAGAAGGAAGGCAGCACTGAAGATCGGAAATCAGTGAAAGTGAAAACAGAAGAACAACATGAAAAACCAATAGAACAAAGAGCTGGTTCTTTGAAAAGACCGATACAAGGGATCAACTTCCAGCAAGACTGACAAAGAAGAAAAGAAACAGTATTGGGAATGAAACGGGATCCAAAGGGTAAGGGGCCAATGTGAACAGCTGTACACACGTACATTTGTTGACTTGAAGAAATTGACTCATTTCTTCTAAAAACACAAATTACCACAACTCGCCCAATATGAACAAGATCATTGAAACAACTCTATAACTATTTTAAATTTTGAATTCATGATGCAAAACCTCCCCCAAAAGAAATCTCCAGGTCCAAATGGTTTCACTTGAAAATTCTACTGAGTATGTTGAAAGGGATTAAAACAAATTCTACACAAGGAGAGGAAACAAAAGGCATACAGATTAGAAAAGAAGAAATGAAACTGTCCTTTATCTGCAGATGACGTAAGTGTCCATATTTAAAAAATCCCAAGGAATCTACCAAAAACTCTTAGAACTACTGAGTTCATCAAAGTCACAGGATATCGGATCTACACAGAAAATCAATTGCATTTTCTTATACTTGCAAGGAAAATTAACATCAAAAATATAATACTATTTACAAGTGAAATATTTGAGTAAATCTCCCAAAGCGTGTTCAGAGCTTTTATGCTGAACCTACATAACACGGATTATGAAAAAATCAAAGAATATCTAAATAAATGGAGAGACATATTGTGTTCATGGATGGAAGGTCAACAGAGTAAAAATGGCTAGTCTCCCCAAACTGATATGTAGGTTTTTAACACAAGAACCAGCAAGATTTGTTTCTGTATAGACAAAATTAATCTGAAATTCTAAAATTATTTTAAAATTATATGTAAAGGCAAAGGAACTATAACAGCTAAATGATTGGTTGGGGGATGGGGGGTGCGGAGTAAAACTGGGGGAATTAGTCTGCCTGGTTTCAAGACTTACTGTGCATCTACCATAAGCAAGACTGTGTGGCGATGGCACATAGCCAGCTGCCATACGAAGGCCGGAAAAAAGACACACATCGATCCATGGAACGGAATAGAGAATCCAGAAGTAGTCTGACTCACACACATAGGCCCAACTGATTTTTGAGAAGATGCAAAAGCAATTCAATGGAGGAAATATAGCCTTTTAAACAAATAATGCTGAGGTCCCTGGGTAGTCATAGGGAAAAAAAACCACCCTGACTTAACTCTCACACGCTACCCAAAAGTTAACTCAAAGTGGGTCACTGGCTTAAATATAAGAAGTAAAATTGTGAAGCTCTTAGAGCAGAAACCGCGGGAGGAAGTGTGGGCTCCAGGGCTCGGCGAGGACTTGCGGGCCGACGGCGAAAACGAAGGAGAATGAATCGGTACGTTAGACTTCATCACACTTTTTTTTCCTGCTTTATGAAAAACCCTGTTAGAAGAACAAAACAAGGCAAGCTACAGACCGGAAGAAAATATTTGCAAACCACTAACCTGACAAAGGACAGCTGTCTGCAACATAAAAAGGACTCTCGGAACTCAACAGTGAAAACCAAACAGTGCAATTCTAACGTGGGCGAAAGACAAGACCAGACGTTTCCCCAAAGAGGACACGCGGGTGGCCAACAAGCGCAGGGGAAGCCTCGCCCCATTAGCCACTAGAGAAACGCAACTCCAAATCATGATGACTAAAAAAAAAGAGTGACAACACCCAATGCCGTAGGGGACGCAGACAGAGGGGATCGCTCGTACCTTAGGGAACATAAGATAGTTCGGCAGCTTTAGAAAACGGCCTGGCAGTTTCTCAAAAACAAAGCCACACAACAGCGGGCACACAGATCTCCCGAGAATGCCCCCTTGAGAAATGGAAGCTGCCCTCACGCAGACATCTGCACCTGAGAGGCTACAGCAGCTTGCCCATCACAGCCCCAAACCTGAGATGCCCCAGATGCCTGCAAAGGGGCGAAAGGTCAGGCTGGGGTGTATCCACACCACGGGAACCTCTTGAGCAACAAAAGCGACGCCCTGGATGACTCCAGAGAATGATGCTCCGTGAAGGAGGCCAGCCCCCAAAGGGGACCCACTGTGGGACTCCACGCACATAACATTCTTGCGCTCACAAAATCAGAGATGGGGACAGGTGAACAGCCGGCTGGGGAGCAGACGGGAGGGAGCGAAGAGGGGCTGGCTGTAACAGGGCGCGGGAGGGATCCCCGGGGATGGAAACGTTCTCTGTCTTGACCTTTCCGATGTCGATATCCCGGCTGTGGTATCTCACCACAGTCACCACGGTGGGAAACTGGGCAAAGGGAACCTGGGAGCTCTGTATCATTTCCTACTGTTACGTGTGAATCTACAATTAATATCAATAAAAAGTTTAATTAAAAAAATAAAACAAGGAAAACGATTCTATGAAAGTCTGGACATTGGTTACTTCTGGAGGGAAGTCCCAGCAGGCCCTGGGATGGCATGACCTGCAAGGTTCCATTCCCGTCCCTGGTGGCCGTGAGGAGGGAGTTCACTTTATATAATGCACCGAGCTATACACTTGCTTTGTGTGAATTTTTTGTACCTGTGTTTCATTTTGTAATAAGTTAAAGGAAAAAAAAAGATGGCAGCTGTTCCGTCTTGAGCCAGGAGTCAGTGACCACAAGAAAAGTGCCAGATAATCTACAATCATATGTTGTATGAACAAGAAACAAGCATCTGTCATCAGCAGCGAGGAATTTGCTGGTCACTCCAGCATACACAGCCCATCCTGACAGATGCGTGCACAGTGGGGGACCCAAAAGATAACAGCTACCCGAGTTCCTACTTAGGGGTAGGCCACCAAGTATGAGCCTAGCAAGGGACAGTAACATGCCCCGGGGGAGGGTGGGCGGGGCCTTTGGGATGAGGTTAATAAAGCAAAGACCCAGACCAGTGTCCGGTGTCCACCCAAGGCCCATGCCTACTACACGCTCAGCTCTCTCCTCCATGGATGCCCCTGTGACATCAGCTGGACAGAAAAATATCAGAATATTCATGTTACAGACCGATTGTGCGCCCCCCACCCCGGTTCCTATGTTGCAATCCTAACTCCCAGGACACCTTAGAATGTGTGTTTAGAGACAAAGAGATAATAAGGTTCCACGAGGTTATAAAGGTGAGCCCAAGCCAACAGGACCGCTGTCATTATAAGAGGAGAGGCACCAGGTGTGCAGGTGCACAGAGGAAAGGCCACGTGAGGGAGGAGACCGAGAGGAGGCGGCCACCTGCAGGCCAAGGACAGAGGCCTCAGGGGACACCAACCCTGCCAGCACCTTGACCTTGGATTTCCAGCCTCCAGAACTGAGAAAATAAATTAGTTGTTAAAGCCCTCCTCCACCCCCGTGGTGTTGCATTATGGCGGCCCCAGCAGACTGACACAACCCAGAACAGACGTGGCCACAGAAACACAGAGGATGACCACATGCCGATCATAACAAATTGCAAGGTCCCAGCAGGGCCATCCCTCCTCCACTGAAGTCTTGCTGTGTGACAGACGCCAACTGCATCCTCCAGTACCTTCCCTTCCTCTTCAGAACACCCCACACCAAACACGAGGACTCACACCCATAGGGGTTCTGTGCCGTGCCTCTGCCAGGCACGGGGGCAGAGGCAGGGCCAGGGTTAGACCCCGGACGGCCCGAAGCCCAATCCCCCACCCGTCTGCGGCTGCCAGTGCTGAGCCTCCCCCGCAGGGAAGGGGACAGTGGCACAGGGGCAGGTGGGGGACAAGGGGCATCAGTACGTTACCTAGCAGGAAGCACGAAGAGTGCTGAGAATGCCCACAAACACCACATTGGCAGGAGCATGGCGAGGAATTCCAGCGGCAGGTTTCCACCGGCAGAGCATCGGCTTGTTGTCCCTGCCTAGGCCCCCTGGACCCTGCCTCCAACAGCGGTGGTGAGTAGGGCAGCCACAAACCAGCCCCCACCCTGTTTCCAGGTGCCCCCTGCCCAGCTGTGGGATGTTGCAGAAAGCCTTCCAAGCAGACAGGATCCCAGCAATCCCTCAGTTCTCTATGACAGGTCTCAAGGCTCCTTAGGTCTACCAAGGTCTTGAGAGGCGGACCCCAGCTCAGTCTCCCCTGGGGTGGGCACAGGAAGAACAGCCTTCCCACCATCAAGGTTCCTCCTCCACTCAGAAGGGACATCTCCCTCGCCCCCCTCATGCCCCGCCAAGTGGTCAGTGTCCATGTCACTTGGCCAGCCGGTGGAAAGCGCAGCCCCCACAAAGGGGTCCTCCCGCTTTTCATAGGGGTGGATGCCTCCCGAATAGAAGAAACATTTGCCACCAGCACGTCTGCTAAAGGAGCCTGATTAGAGACAAAAAACCGGAAAAGACGGTACAAAAGAGCTGCTTGGCCCCTCCCACTGCTGCCGGGGTGCCAGCAGCCCTGAGTTCCTGGCAGGGACAGGTCCTGGTCACAGGTGGGCCCTGTGATGGTGCTGGCCTTGGTGTGGTATTGAGACGGTGGGAAAGCTCGGCGCGTGACCGGTCCATTATAAAATCTCGATTAGTGGCACATTTTAAAATGAAAAGGCAAGCAAGCCCACATATTAGGGAAACCTGTCACCTCACATCTTCTACGCCCCAGGTTCTAGCCCTGCTCGGGGCCCATGCCTGGCATCCTATCATGGAGAAAAACATCTTAAGCATTGGGGACAATTATAGCCTTCCTATCACCCTGTGTGTCCCTTGCTTCCCGTGCACACAATCACAGGACCTTGTGCTCCTACGACAACCAGGGCTCCACCCACCGTGGCTGCTCTTCCTGCCTAACGCTCATCTCTGGGGACCTACGGAGGGACAGTGTTCAGAAGACACGCACCAGAGACCAGGCCTCACCCCAGGAGTGGAGGGGATGGAGCCCCAGGACCTGCCACCAGCTCAGGTCCTTCCCATTGTCAGGAGACATAAAACTGAAGCCCTGCCCCGACCACTGTGCAGCACTGTCAGGTGAGGGACAACACCCCAAGCAAGGGGCACATGCCTGGAAAAGGCTCCCCAGAGCAGTGAGTATGTGCTTTAGGAAGGAGGAGGAAAGCTGGAATAAAACAAACCATGTGGCCTGGGCTATCCAAGCTATGGCTCATCTGTCACACAATAGCACCTTCTGCACAGCCCCCTGGCACAGGACTCTGCTCCCCACAGGCACCTGCATGGGGGTGCTGAGCCTGGAGGTGTTTTCAGACCTGCAGAAGTGGCAGTGGGGCTGCAGAGGACATGCGCACAGAGCTGGATGCCGATATGCCCACTGGGGGCGACTGACTTGGATTCCTGCTGTCATCAAGAAAGGGAGAATGTGGCTTCTGCATAAAGCCCTCCCCACACCTCTTTCCAGGGAGCTGTTCGGAGGAGACCCAGGGCCCTTCGGTAAAGATGTAATTTCCACAGGACTGTAGTTCTGAGCTGGAAGCAGACCCTCTGCTGGGGCGGATAGTTTTCACCTGGACCTCCCTGGCCCCATGCCCTGAGCCAGAAGGTTCCAGCTCTCAGAGCCCCACCCACCCTCTCCCAGCAGGAGTCCCGTGGCATCCCCGATATAGAGGGGAAGGACGTGGGGACCTGAGCTGGCACCAGGCAAGCCGCAGAGCCTTAGGAAGCCAGGGAAGAGCCTTGGACCACAGACATCTGCAGCAACAGGAGGATACTCCGTGGGGACTTGGACACAGGACATTTTCCTCTTGGATTTTCAAGTACAGACCGGCGGCTTGGCCCACTGTTTGCAACCTCAAAGGCGTGCCACCTCTCTAAACCTATTCCCTCCACCCCAAACACAGGAGCGTGACGGAGCCTATCTCCATGGGGTTGCTGCAAGGCACACCCGCAACACAGTGCAGTGCCTGGGAGGTAGTGTGTGGTTGGCAGGATCACCAACCCCAGCTCTGTGCTGCGTGACAGCTTCTCAGTCAAGGGCTGCATACAAGACGGTAAGGTCAAAATGGAGCTGAAAGTTCCCGTCACCTCGTCATAGCCATCACAATGCCATAGACATCTCAACGTCATGATGTAAAGACGTTGTGGCGTAACGCCTTATGTGTTTGCCGGGAGGCTGGTGGAAACAAATCTAGCATGCTGTGGGTCTCATAAAAGTCCAGCACGTACAATTATGTATGGCTCATAACACCTGATAATAATAAACGATAATGTTACTGATTTATGGTTGCTTCGTGTATATACCCTACGTTTTATTAGAAGTGTACCCTTTCTACTTAAAGAAGTTTGCTGTAAAACAGTCTGACATGGTAGGCCCGCAGCAGCCTCCGGCATCTTGTGTTAACCGCGTCTCTCGATTGCATCATTTTCAATCCCACCTGTGCTTGATTTAATCTCGTGCTGTTTTGTACCGGAACACGCTGTGCAGGCTCGAACCCTGGGAGCGGTGGGCTGCACCGCGCAGCCTAGGTGTGCAGGGAGCTGAACCTTCTAAGTTTTTGTAAGTGCCTCTGCGATGTTCGCACAGGACAAAACCACCTAAGGACACATTTCTCAGAATGTACCCCGTTGCCAAGTGGCACGTGGCAGCATCACACTTTAACGCAGTCATTCATTGCCGTGGTAAATAATCATCCTGGGAGCAAATAAATATTCGATACGGAGATGTCCAGTGTCCACGTGAACTTACAAGTGGCTATATTAGACCCTCCATCACTAAAATGAACACAGAAGTAACAATCTTCAAGTTCAAAAAGCCCGGTATGAATGGGTAACTAACACAGTCCCTACCAGGATCCGGACAGTGTTGTAATACATGCATGGAACAATCGATGTAATTTTCCCCACAGCCCTACAAGGAAGGGGCCTCAGATAACCCTCACGTTACAGAGGAGAAAACTGAGTCGCAGAGAGGTTCAGTGACTTCTCAAGGTCCCCCAGCAGGTTGCGGGCACAGCCAGTTAGCCAGTATTCGTTTGCATAAAAACCTACAGGATTAAAGAACCCATTGGTGACTGGGGATTTCTTTGGATTTTTTGTTTTTCTTACATTGCTATAACTTACATTTTCTAGTTAAAAAATTTTAAATTTGGTATTTAAGGATTTGTGAGGATTGGTCCTGAGGTAAGAATGAGTGCTGAGGGAGCCCACGCAGGGACCCCCCACCCACATGGTCCCAGGAGGGACGGCCCCTACTCAGCCACCATTCCCCAGGGCTCTGCGGTGAGCATCATGTGCTCCAAGCCCTCCCCGCTGCGCCGCAGCCCTGCCAGCAACGTCGAATGGCGCTTGGGTAATGCAGAGCAGAAGTAAACCACGTGACAGCTGGTTTGTTTGCAAGGGCTCGCCCAGCATGGCCTCCTGGGAAGGGGCCCAGAGTCCCTCAGCTCCAAGAGCCCTTGCTTGCCCAAGAGAGATGGCATTTGGCAACATCCTCCCAGCCAGGGCTCAAACCGCTCTGCCGTTGGCCCTTCCGCCCAGGAATCCCACATCGGATGGCAAGAAAGGCAAGGTGTTTTATTCTTTTTATTTATTTATTTTTTAATCTTAGGCATCAAGCAAAAGTCAGAGCCACAACCCCAAGCTATAGGCAGGTGTCAAGAGCCACTTGAACATTCTAAAAGGTCCTCAGGGCCCCACTTGACACTTGGTGACCTTCCCATCCAAAGCATGAACTGTAGTTAACAGCAGGGGACCGGCTGACTCTGCTGCCGGGCTGAGGGCCAGTGTTGACTGACAAGCACTCAGAGTGACCAGCTGGAACCGGCAAGATGTCCCTGAAGAGAAGGACATTCCCAGAGGCTTAGCCCTCTGAATAGAGTTGTGGGATTCAGCAAATAAAAATAAAGGACACTCAGTCACATTTTCATTTTAGCTCAACACCATATATATTTTTTAAGTATAAGTACGCACCATGCAATATTTGGGACATACTCGTGCTTTAAAAAATCACTGGTTTATCTGAAATTCAAATGTAACTGGGCATGCTGGATCTTATCTGGAAACCCTCCCTCTGAAGCAGTGACATTTACAAGACCACCCCCACACTGCCCCTCTGGCCACTGAGATGGTCTGTGCAGAAACACCGCTGCACAGAGCAGGCCCTGGCTGATACTCGGGCAGGACGCACCGCCCGGTTGGGAAGCTGCAAGCCAGCCTCGTTCACACAGCACGTTCGACTCCCGCTCATCAAGGCCTCCTGCGCAGTCGAATTTCCCCTGGGCAGGCCTCTTGGCCACCCCACGGTGAATCCCGAGGGCCTCCTGCGCGCCGGATGCCCCCGCCAACACAGCAGTAAATAAGCACCAGCCCTCGGTTCCCAGGTGGCTGACATTCTAGAGAAGCCGGGAAACTAGAAAAATCTCAGGGGACCAGGAGGCCGCTTTAGACTGAGCGGTCAGGGAAGGAAACTGAGGAGACAGACTGAGAGCCACGTGGTATTGGGGGAGACGGGGGGGGGCGCGGTTCATTGCAGGCAGTGATTAGCTGATGCCAAGGACCCGTGGCAGAGAGGGCTTATTTCACCCAGATGCTGAAAGACAATTGCTATGGCTGGAACGCAGAGGGTGGGGAAGTGGTGTGCAACAGAGTGTGGCTGGGGCCCGAGGGCCTTCCAAACCAAGAAAGAGAGTTGGATCTTATTCTAAGTGCACGGGAAGCTGTTGGAGGGTTCTTAAAGTGACATGATGTGATTCAGAGATGTTCACACAGCCCAGAGAGACACACAGCCTCACAGGTTGCCAGGACCAGGGTGAGGGGAAAATATGGAAGGCATTAGGGTGCAACATTTAAGAAGACCCTCATTCTTATGTCTGTGCAAGTGCCGACACTCAGTGGCCCCCAGCCTCTGTTCCCAGGCCCAGCTGCTGGAGTAGGAAGGCAGGTCAGGAGGAGAAGGGGGAAACTTACTTTGTGCGCCATCCTTCGGGGACAGGCTGCAGCTTCTGGCTGGGCGCTGCATGCCTGTTGTAAAGAAAGGGTGGGCCCCAGGGCCAGGTGCCCCTCTTGCAACACAGGTTTCCTCCAGCCAGGGGTCGGCAATGTGTCTCCTCGGCTGAGCCATGGCAAGGCTGCTGGGGCGTTCTGACGCATCTGGTCCCCTAGCCTAGTGGACTCATGCCCTCTGGACCCAGGTGTCTGAGCTGGACACCCTACCACCCAACCACTGCTTCTCTGCCTCGGCCTCCTCCTCACACCTCAGTGGGCCCAGGCAGCGAGCTCTGAGAAACACTTCCCTCTCCCTTGGCCAAGCAGCTAGCTCTGCAGCCTCAAGCCTCCTTTTGTCCTTAACCAGTGTTAACAAGGAGCACCTGGCTCACCCACAGGCCCCGAGACCACGGGGGTCTGACTCAGGCCAGGAATGTTTCTTCTCCATCATTGCTATGGCTGTAGTCTGCAATTTTAGCGGGCATTACACGTGCTGGGATGAATGGAACTAGCTGACAAAAATGTAGAGCCTAGACCCACCCCAGGCGTTCTGATTCAGTGCGAGTGGCGGGTGGAGGCCAGGAATCGCTCATTTGACAATCAGCCAAGTGATCTGGGAAGCAGGTAAGTTCACTTGCCTTAAAGAGACTCAGTGATAGCTAATTTAGCTCCTCACTAGAACATGGGACGGTGGGTGCAGTGGTCGATCCCTTGTAAAAATAAGGAACCACGTTGAGATCAGTGACCAGCCCAAGGTCACATGACCAGTAAGGAGCGGAGCTGGCAATGAACCCTGCCTGGGGACCCATGAGCCCCTACTTTTAAGTCTGTGCTTCTGATATGGCCATGCACCTGGGGCGAAGCAAGAGTCTGGGGCTCGGGGAGGCGTGGGGATGAAAATGCTCTAAAACGGACAGCGGTGATGGTCGCACAACTCTGTGAACTAAAACCACGGATTTGCACACTTATGTGGGTAAACAATGTGGTGAATGAATTAGAGCTCAATAAAGCTGTTTAAAGAAAATACATCCGCAGTCACCGGCGGCCTTTCCAGTCTTCGTGCAATGGCTCCACTTACCGAGGGCAGGTGGGAGGGGGGCGTGAAGGCAAAGTAACCTTGCTCACCTGGCGAGACGTTTCCACAGCGAGCTCCTTAAAACCTGAGCTCTCTCTCCTTACAGGAATGGCATCCTCGAGGATGGCCCCGCCACCCCCAGCCCACTCCCATGCCAGCCACACGGCCACCACCAAAACGGGAGACTCAAAACCCAGAAACCCCAAGGATCACTCCCACGCTTCTTCCTTACAATCGCACTTCACGCTTTTATTGTTAGTTTTCTTCACAGGGCAGATACAGAGCGGAGACCCAAACCCACGCTCCAAAGCCACCACAGGCCAGGAAACACCGCTCTTCGTCAAACTGCTCCCCCCTTTTGTGACTGGACGGCTTGTAGCAGTTTTCCCAACAGTCCCCGAGTGTTGAAAGCTGACCGGCACCTTTGCACACGCATAGAATGAGCGGCTCCCCCCCCACAATATGCAACATTTCCAGAATTTGCCATTGGCTGAAGGTGACTTTTCAAGTTTTGGGTTCGTAAGCCTTCCTTGCTGCTCAATGGGGAAAACCCTCGAGAACTCGGAGGCTGGGTACAGCTGGTAAGTGTTGACGTGTATGGGGCAAAATCGTTAGGACAAGGAACAGCCACAGATGTTCATGCTTGTGAGGGTTCCTTTCGGGAGTGGGCAACAGGCTGCCTTCCGGTTTATGAAAATTGAAAACAAGCAACGGTTGTCAGCGGGTAGGAAACAGGAAAACTGTGGCGGAGGACCACGATCAGCATTTTTCTGCCCGTGTGAGGATCTCATGAGAACTTTCTCCTGGACCGTCCTCAGAGCCCGCACTGCAGCCGGTTGACTGATTCATTAAATAACACAAGTTATAAAACTTTAAAAATGGGTCATTTACAGTCAGGGACATAAATACGTGCTTTTAAAACTGTCTACATACATATTTACAGAGTTGCAAGATCAACCATAGTAGCCCTGAAAAAAATAGTCCCTTTTTTGCAAGTGACCACTCGGCTGGCTTCCAAAGCCCCTCCTTCCACTTTGGGGCAGACACGTCACCATCGGACATGGGGCTGAGGAAGCAGTGTGAGTGGTCTCAGACATCCTCGTCTGGGGTCTGCCCCAAAGGCACAAAACCCAAGACCCTCACTGGGTCCCAACTCCCAGCTCAGCGCACCCGTTTCTCCAAGTCATGGACGGTCCCACCAGTGAGCGGGAGGCCACCTCCACCGGTCCCTGGCAGGGGATGGAGAGCTTCCAGGGTCTCTTTTCCTCCCCCACCCATGCCTTTCAACTTCCAATCTACTGCTCATTTCCCAGCGTCTGTTTGTCCATTTCCCTTTTTGGCTAATCTGAGAAGCTCAGACACTAGAAGAGTTGATGGTCCCCCCGCAGGGGAGTAAAGGAAACACGGGACATCCCCCCTCACCCCGCGCGCCTGTCCCATGGGAGAAACCTGCCCCATAAATGAGGACAAGGGCTTTCTCCCAGTGCACGTGGACTAAGCACAATTTCAAATCTGGAAATGACTCAAGTGCCGGAAGCTCAGAATACCCGGGCCAGGGAGAGGGTTTTCGAAGCACACAGGCCAAGGTGGACGGTCACGGAGGCTCCCGTGTGCCTACGCACTATTGATTCCCAGAGATGGTGGGGGACTGGGGGGGGGGGGCGGGGCTGTTGGAAGGGGAGCCTGGCGTCCTCCTGAAGGCCTTCCTTGGACAGGACTGGAGCTCACCCCTGGCCCAGGCCAAGGTCCCCGCCCCAGCAAAGGACAACTTGAGAAGCAAAAAGCAGGATCAAGGAGCTCTTGAAAAATTGCATAGTAGGAGAGGCCCCGCCCCCACAGGGAGGCTGGGCTGCAGAGTGCAGTCCAGGGCGGCACCTGAGGGTCCTCTGCGGTGTGAAGTCCGCTACCTCCCTGCCTCCGTGGGCCTCGGGACGCTCGGCTGAAGACGGCACGAACGCATGCGCACACATGAACACGCACTCCCACGCGCGCACTCACGCACTCCCGCTCTCTCACAGGCTTGTGGAACTGGGATAGGTCGGTGCTGCCTGCAGGGCAGAAGGCCAGTCCCTTTGGCTTCTCCGGTTCCAGGTCACTTCAGGTGCTGCAGAGACAAAGAAGAGAACAAGTCTAATGGTGGCTGCACGTTCGGTGGGCTGTTCAGGCATCGTCCCACTTCGTTTTTCCAGCTGAGCTACTTATTCAAGTCCAGCAAACACGCAGACAAGAGCAAAGCCTGAAGAACTTTCGGCGAATGCACCTGCGCAAGCAGCACCCAGATCGGGGGGTAGGACGGGGCCAAGCTCCCGTCGGCCCCGCACACAGCCCCTTCCCGGGGGCTGACCACGGACTGACACTCTCACCCCGGAACAGCCGCCATCCTGACCTCCATCAGCATGGCCCGACGCCCCGTGTTTTCACGCAGATAAATGAGGCTAATCAGCACCCGTCCTCTGTGCCTGACTTCCTCCGCTGAGCGCGCCTGCCAGCGCCATCTGCTCCGTGCGCGCAGTGCGTTTTTCTCAGCCTCCTCGCTCGCGGTCGAGTTCAGCAGTAGGATCACCATGTCACCTGCCCAGCCTACTGCCAATGCACAGCCAGGTGGTGTGCAGTTTGGGGTCCTCGTGGGTGATGCTGCTGGGAGGTTCCTATGCACGAGTACGTCTCAAAGACGTGTGGTGCGTGGGTGAGCCTACTGACGTGCAGTGGAGATGCCGGGGAATGGGCGTCCCTAGGCAGCGTTATATTCCTGTACACACTTTCTGGTGCACACATGCGCACATGCCCCTGGCAGTGGCATGGCTGGGTCCTGGGGTATGCATCTGTTCGGCTTCAGTGGGTACTGCCAAGAAGTTTTCCAATGTCACTGAATTTCATTCCAGTGCTCACAACAACCCTCATGGCAGGTGACAGAGACCCCCATATTGCACAGAAGGAACGGAGGCTCAGGGAGGAGAAATAAGTTTTACAAGGGCAGGCTGGTGACAAGTGGCAGAGGTGGGACTTGAACCCAGGTCAAGCACACCCCAGAGACTGCGCATGCTTTTTGTCACAAGGGAATGGCTGAGCCATGCTTCCGTGGTGGAAACCCCATGTATGGGACTTGGCGCAGAGCCAGGCACGCGTGAGCGCCTGAGCGTGTCAGCTGCCTCGGGTTGCACGTGAGGCTGGAACTGGGCTGAGACAGGTGCAGGGGTTCGGCTCTCTCACCCAGTGAACCCGGTTAGCATCGCCATTGCTAGCAGTCTGGTAGTGCCCTCTGCCATTATTACTGTTACTACTGCCAACAACACAACGATTCCGTGAGGACAGCAGTGCCAGGCTATGGATGGCTTACTACATACCAGGCACTTTCCTAAATACTTTCATGTACTAACCAGCCTGTGAAATCCTTACAACATACCCATTTTACAGATGCACGAACTGAAGCATGGAGAAGTGAACTAGCTGCCAGGGTTACTGGAGCCAGGATTCAATTCAACTCCAGAAGTGTGCACTGGGCCACTACTCTGTCAGTTCCGACCTCTCTCAAACCTCGTGCTGGGGCTGGAGAGAGAGCTGCTTGCAGAGGACCGTGAGCCTTTGAGAGAGGCAGCCCCCTGCCCTGTGGAGGCCTGCGTGTGCCCGCGCCCATCTGAGCACAAGCTGGGGAGAGTGTGATCAGCATGTGTGAATCTCCTGTGGGTTGTTGAGTGGGATCCAAACAGAAGCCATCTTGCCGGTCCCCTACCCAAGGGGCAGCCCTCTGGGGAGGTGGCCCCAGCAGCAGAGACTGTGGGCTGGACCCCTGGGCAAGAGGTTGGCAAAGGCTGCTGCCAGGGGGTTTCTGCCAGCAGAGAGCCAGGCAGGGATAGACCCTCCACCCACCCACCAGTGGGACCCAAGGTCAGAGGATCACTGTGGAGTCCAGACAAAGGAGAGGTGCTAGCCCCTCCCCGGGACCTCCCTTCCCAGACCCTTGGGCACAAGGCCTGCTGGACCCGTGGACTGGAAAGAGACAGAGGCAAGATTCGATGTGCCACGCAAGGTTCGCAGTGGACTAGGTGTTGCGGCGCCTTCTCAGACATGAAAGCTGAGAGAATGCTCTGGGCTTTGCCGGAAATGTCGTTAAAGCAGAGAAGAGGGGGCACAGCTGAGACAGTGGGTGGCAGACGCTGGACAGAAACTCACTCAGGCCACACTGCCTAGTAAGCTGCCCAGGGAGTCTGCAGCCCGCCACGGGCGACAGTGTGAACCCGGGTCCTGGGTGCTGTGAGGACATCACCCTCTTCACAGAGCAGAGCCCACATGCAGGTACAGTCCGTCTATGATTTCAGGGGGTGGGGACAGCCCACAGAAAGTCCGCCATCCTTCCTGGGAGTGAGGAGACTGGAGTTCCGCTCCCAGGTTGGCCATGTGCCGTGGTCTGTCAGTCTCCCCCTCTGTAAAAGCAGGGTGTTGACTTACACATCCCTGCGTGGCCTTTTAAAAATCATTCTGGAACTGTGACGGACTGAACTGTCCCCTGATGACTGGGCCCTAACCTCCAATGTAACGGTGGCATGTGGGTGTGGGGGCTCTGGGAGGGGACTGGGTTTCAGTAAGATCATGAAGGTGGGGTGGGACTAATGCCCTCATAAGAAGGGACACCAGCACTTGCTCTCTCCCCATGAGAGGATGTAGCCAGGAGGCAGCATCTGCAAGACAACAGGAGATTCGCCACCCTGACCTCGGACTTTTTGGGGAAGCTGCGTGTGTTAGGAAATAAGGCAAAAGAAGGTGCCCATCCAGGGCCGTGCCCTGACCCTGGGGGCAAGGCTGAGACTGCAGTGGTCGACAGACATCCTTGGCCTATGCGGGGAAAGCAGTCCCACTGCACCCGGCTCTCCCTCGGGCTGCAGAGAACACCCTCTCTGGGCTGGGAGTCATGCCCTGTGAGCCCATCAACACGGAAGGCCACGCAGCAGCCCCCACAGCCACAGGGAGGACCCCAAAACACACATGGGACCCTGAGTCGGGACCCGCTCACCCTGGCGCTGCCTCCCATTCTCCAGAAGACTCTGGCCACGCCTCTCCAGTCCAGGCCCCAGTCTCCTCTCTGTGCGAGGGGAGGGGCAGAGGGCTGATCTGGGCTTTCTGGTTCTGCGCAGTCTCGGTGTCCATTTCAGCGTTCAGCCTGGCTCCTGAAAGGCGGGCTCGGCTCTGGCTGCAGACGACAGCCTGCCTGGGAGGAGTGGATTTGATTTCCGCTCCCCTCCTGAAGCTCGAAGCTCAAAGCGTGAAGCTCCCCCCTCCCCGAGAAATAAGACCGAGCCCAGAATCCCCAACTGCTGAGCGAGGGGTGAGTGAGCTACCTGGTTGGGAGGAGGGGTGGAAGAGAGAAAAGCACAATGCAAAGACCCTAGTCTGAACGTGGCCCATCCTTGCCTGGAACCGCTGTGCACTCATCCCAAAAGACCCCCAACCTGAGCGCTCCCCAGAACCAACCAGGCCTCCTGCTAACACCGGTCCCCCAGCCCTGCACACCAGCCCGCTTGCTCTGTAGACTGGAGAGGGGCCCTGAGGTCTGTATTTTTAACTGCTTCCCCCATGTTTCAGTGCATGAGGCCCTTCGGTTGTGCTTGAGAGGCTGATCTTGGGGACACGATGGCGGAAGGCAGGCTGTGTCACCAAGAGGGACGCCCCAGCCTGCTCCAATCACCGACACCACCTAGGCCCCCGGTTTGGGTTTGGTTCCTGTGGATGAATTCAGGTTTTACCATCAGGAAATCTAGAAAGAGACTTAATGCTGGTTCAACATACATCTAAATTTATTATTTTACAGATTAGTGTTACTTTCAAATGCATTGTGGGAATGGGGACTTCATAAACTCCTCTGGGCTTAATACTTCTGAGGGTCTCATTAAGAGCCAAGCATTATTGCCACCGTGATTGTCACTCTCGCTGTCAGAACGATGGCTGCTAACATTTACCTCGTGCTGTGATAAGTGTGCCGGGCACTGGTCTAGGTGTGTGGCATACATTTGACACTTGGAATTCTTGTAATCCTGTGAAGTAGGTATTACTGTCCCATTTTATAGATGTGGAAACGGGTTCAGAGAGACTGGCTAACTTGTTGAGGTCCCACAGCCAGTAAGTGGCAGAGCTGGGGTCTGAATCCAGGCTGTCCAGGGTCCCCACTACACGCCCCACCTGGCACACAGAGGGTACTCCACAAGCCATCATGCCCCCCTTTCTCTCCTTCCCACCCACCCAATAGCCAAGCACAGCCACATCCATCCCCAGAGCCACCCAGAGGGAGCCAGATGCTGCTCCACCCTCCTCATACCTGTCAGGGAGCAGGTGAAGCTTCTACTCTTTGAGGAGGGGTCCTTGGAGCTGTGCGGCAGCCGTGGCCTTGACACTCCTACACTGCCTGGTGACGTGTGGGGTGGCCGGTGCAGGGCATCGGGCAGCCAGGCGGAGGCTGTAGCTGTGCAGGGGAGAAATGACACACACCATCACCAGAGGCCCGGCCTGGGCAGCGCCTGGGAGGCCTCTGTGGGCCCTGCTGCTCAGGCCCCACGAGGGACGTCCCTGATGGGATGTCAGCTCCAATCACCGTGGGAGCCCCGCAAAGCTCCATCCACTTCCTTCCCCGCCCCCCCACAGATGGGGCCAGCAGCAGCATCTACCCATGGGTTCAGAGACCCTGCATTGCTCGGGGTGACCCAAGAACCCCCAGCTGGCTCCCCAGGGACTGTTCCCTCCAAGGCACCTGGGGAGGCTGCTGGTGCCCGTGGTAGTGGGGAGGAGGAGGAGGGAGGGCCGAGTCCCCTCCAGGCTGTTAACTCTGCACTTGACCTCTGCCTTGGCTTGACTTCCACGTCGGGGATCACATGGCAGGTGTGAACCGGGACCCTGTGACGCGGTTTGGCCCATTTGCCACAACAGCCCATCAAATTGAACTTTTTTTCCAGGAAAGCTTTTAATTTTTTTTAATCCTCACGCAAGGACTTGTTTATTGCTTTTAGAGAGAGGAAGGGGTGGAGAGAGAGACAGAGGGAGGGAGGGAAGGAGGGAGAAAGAAACGTCAGTGTGAAAGAAAAACATCAACCTGTTGTCTCCCACATGCACCCCAACCAGGGATTGAACCTGCAACCTAGGTATGTGCCCTGAGCAGGGGTCAAACCCCAACCTTTCAGTTTACAGATGATGCTCCACCTGAGTCACCTGGCCAGGGCTTAATTTTTTTTTTTTTTTAAAGACAGGTAATCCAGATTGTTATTCCTCCCCTTTCTTCAGCAGCTAAGCCGTACTCAGATTATAGGTTCCAGCTAGCACACCACCTCCTCCAGGAAGCCTTCCTCCTTTATCTCCTGGATGAGGTGTCTTTCCTACCGGCTCCCACTGCCCCTCTTACCTCCCCCGTCATAGCACTTGTTACCCTGGATCGCAATCACAGGACAATGAGTCTGCCCCCACCATGAGCTGCGGCCCCAAGGTCATGGCCTATGTCTTGTTTATTGCTGCACCCCCAGCTTGGCACAACAAAAACAAGTATGTGTTGCACAGGAACCACACAATGCTATACCTTCTGTACATTAACTATCTTACTCACCCTGGACCCCGTCCAGGTGGCCGCTGTATGTCCCTAATTTACAGACAGGGAAGGCACACACAGTGACTTGTCCCAGGTTCCCAGTCTGCCCCTCCAGATGGAAGAACGGCAGTGCGCAGGGCCTCGGGTCGGGAGAGGTGGGGGGTGAGGCAGGTGGAAACTCCACCTGCTCCAGGTGTTGGCTGGGAGTCAGCCCTGCACGAAGGAGCCCGAGATGGGAAGAAGCTGAAACAGCAGGGCTTAGACGAGTGGTCCTCAGCCAGGGCACCCGTGTGCCCTGTGGGGAGACTTGTGACATGTGAGGGGAGGGAGGGTGCTATTGGCACCCGTGGGTGGGGCCAGGGATGCTGCTAAGCACCCTCCGAGGCACAGGATGGCCCCCACGACAAAGAAGGATCCGGACCAACGTGGTAACGGTGCCCAGGCTGACAAGCCCTCAGCGCCTGTGTATTAAAACA
Organism: Tonatia bakeri; assembly: GCA_004024845.1. Classification (NCBI taxonomy): domain Eukaryota; kingdom Metazoa; phylum Chordata; class Mammalia; order Chiroptera; family Phyllostomidae; genus Tonatia; species Tonatia bakeri. The sequence goes on along the minus strand of PVIA01006294.1, from coordinate 50,346 downwards.
ATGAAATGTAGAAACAGACAAATGACAAAAGCAAGCCCAGGGAGATGTCTCAGATGAGACAGTGACCTGCAGTTTCACAAAGGAGACCCCTCTGAGGGCCTGGCTCTCAGCCAGGATCAGGGCCAAGCCTGTGTGAATTTCTCCCCGAGGCTGTGTGGTAGGGGCCTGGAGTCGGCTCATTCCAGTACCTGAGCAAGACTCAAGACAGAAGGACAGAGGCCCATGCTCAGGGGTTTGGAGGCCCGGGAGGTGGCCTGTGGGGACACCACGGATTGGCGGGCACCCAGTGTGGGCAGGGCCCCTCGGCCACCCAGCCCAGCCGTGGGAGGGGCCGGTCAGCTGTGAGGCTGCCTGAAAATGGGGGTGACTTGCACACCCCTGTCCTGATGGGGACTAAGGTCCCTAAGGGCTGTTCCTGGAACATCGTAGGACCCTGCACTGTCCAGGGAAGTGTCTCCAGCAGAAGGCGGCAGCAGGACCAGCGGCTGCTCTGCACACAGACATGCCCAGCATCACCGACTCCCAGCTTCTTCCTCTCTCCGTTACCACCCTTCCATGTCCATCAAACGTTCAAAACTCAGTCCGTCCGACAGAGATGACACCCTTGACCTCGTGGTCCGCCCAGCTACTTTTTCCTCTGCTTTTCCGCATCCGTTCTACCCTCAGGCTCCTGCGGCCGCAGCGCGCACGGCCACTTCCACCAGGGAGGGAGCTTGCTTTCCCCCAGCCCGAGGCACCCACCTGGGTAGAGCACTGACAGTCAGGGCCAGGCCCCCGCGGACAGGTCTCTCTGGCTCACCCTCAGCCCCTGCCTAGCCCAGGCGAGGCCAGTGCCAGTTGAAATTGAAATGGCCCTGTGACTCCCGAGTACTTTCTCAGCTGCTGCCTTGGGACTGTCCCAGCAGCCTGGGTGGTTCCCTCCGCCTTCGCAACCCCCGTCGGGTTCCCTGCAAGGCCCCCTCCGAGCCCCTCCAGCAGGGTGACCTGCCACTTCCCAAAAGGTAAACCAGATCAAGACACGCCCCGCTGTGACTGCCAGTCCTGGGCTCCCAGGTGGGGCTCACATCCTTCATGCAGTGCCCGGCCCGAGGACCGAGCTGGCCCGTCCGACCTTGTCCGCACCTGCTGCCCCAGCTTCGCTGGGCTTCCTCAGCACCACGAAGAGCCCTCGTCCCTGCAGCCCACAGCCTGGCTCCTCTCTACACTTACCCAGGAGGCCTGGGCTGCGCACCACACCCATGACCTCGGCATCTCTGCAGGTGGCACTGAGTATCGATGTTTTTAAGCTCCCTAATGGTTCCAATGTGGGGCCCAGGTTGGACGCTGCCACCCTCAGCACAGACCCTGCACCGCAGTCCCATCCCCTGGCCACCTGCATGCTACACAGTGTGGTGTCCCCCAGAGAGTCTGTGACCGCAGGACCTGGTGGGGCTGCTCAGCAAGCGGCAGGCCCTCCCAACCCACCGATTGAAGAAACCAGTGGTGCCAGACTCCACGACCCTCCCGCTGCAGGGGGTCTCAGACGGCAGCATACTGGCGCGTGTGTGCCCAGAAGGGGACTAACAGCCCCCCTCGGCCGCCCCTCCTGAAACCTGGGGAGACGGGTAACCCTCACAACCCCAAATCCGAGGCAGCCGGAATGGGCTGAACAAGTTCAGCGCTGACTGGCTTTTCAAAAGCAGTGGAGTCCGGTGTTACTTTCAGGACTCCTATCCAAGGCGGTTTAACTTTTTAAGATCTTGGTGGGTGGGGAGGGGCCTGCTCCACAGACTTTGCTCAGAGTTGTCCATCTGCTTCCAGACTGTTCCATACTCTGCCGCTTTCTGGAAATTTCACTTAAATGAAACACAAACTCACGGGCTTTTAAAGCGCAGTGGAACCTCATGTGCCACTCGGCTCCACCCCCAGGCTATGAGGTGGGGGGCAGGGCCGTGGGTGAGAATGGATCTGATGTGCTCACGTACCCAGGGCTTGCAGGCGGTGGCCCTTGAGGCGCCACCTCCCCTGGGTGGTCATTTCTCGACGGTCAGCATCTCTCAAGCGTCCGAAAGTGAGGAAAGGGCCGCTTCGCTCCCGGCCCTGAGGTCACACCCGAGCTTCCAGGGCCATTAGTGTCTCCTCTGGTCCCTCCCTGCCTCAGAGCCTTGGCGCCTGCCGTTTCCCACCTGGCAGCTCCCCCAGGTCGGCAAGGGGTCCGCCACTCCCTCCTCTGAGTTCTTGCTCAAGTGCCCCCCTCCCAGTGAGCCCCCGCACCCCTGTCCCTGAAACGACAAACACGCCCTCCTGAAACTCCCAGTCTCGGTCTGTTTCACGGGAGCCCTGCCCTTCCATCCGTGGTTCTGCTTCCCGTGGCTTCAGTTACCTGCAAACAACTTGAGTCCAAAAACATGAAATGGAAAATTCCAGAAATAAGCAATTCTTAGGTTTTAAAGGGTTAAATATGAAATGTCTGTCAAACACCCAAGGGCAGTATTGAGTGGGTGGCTGAAATGCACCTCTGATGAGTTTGGAGTTGGTGAGCACCAGGGTGGACCAGGTGGACTGGGGGGCACCTCCAGGGTGTGGACACAAAGGGGAGGCGTCCAGGGACTGAGGAAGGGATTTGGGGTAGCACCGGTGCTGTCACAAGGCACGGGGAGCGACATTGCAGGGAAGAGGGAGGAGTGACAGCGTCCAAAGCTGCCAACGGCCAGGACAAGACTGGGAACCAACCAACCGTGGCACTCCACAGCCTTGGGGCTGCTGGTAACCTTGGTCACAGCAGCTTCCATGACCAGGCGCAGACAAACACCTGAAAGAAGTGAGTTCAAGAGAGGAGGGAGGAGAGGAGCATGGGTCAAGGTCAAGGGGATTTTGGTCAAGAGGAGCAGAGAGGGGACAGGGTTTGGGTGGAGGAGCTGCCCCTCCGGGACACGCTCCCCAGGCTCTCCAGTCCCCACTGGGCAGATACGACCAGCCTGCGTCCCCCACCAGGCTGCCCAGGCATTGAGTTGAGATGCCCCGCCCACCATACCACCTTCCACCCCTTCTTCCCGCGTGTGTCGGGAGAGACCTTCTGGAAGGCCATCCCCAAGGTGGCTGGGCACACAGCTGCCGCTGGAGTCTTACACAACTCTCCATAAACCCTCAGACTATAATCCATTTAAGTCGGTGTCTGATGTTCCACAGTCTGGCCGGAGGCAAGGGAGAAGAGCACGTGGGAGAAGGTAGGACAACCTGAGAGGATGTTGATACTCCCCACCGCCTGGGCGAGGGCCACAGGCAGAAGCTACAGGAATCACTGCTCGCCTCCTGGCCCCAGCCACCGAGCACCTCCAGGAACAGTTGGCTCCAGCTTCCCACACAGGGCAGCCCCTTCTGCTCCGGCGAGGCCCCCACCCACTCCACTGAGGCCCCAAGGCTGGGAGGCAGAAGCTGGAGCTGGAGCCCTAGGTCCCCCCACTGACTTGCCGTGTGGCCTCTGGAGAATGCCTCTACCTCTCTGAGTCAGAGAAGTCTCATTTGTGAAACAAGGATGTCAACCGAGGAAAAAAATATATCACTTCTTCCACGGAGCACGTGATGGGCCAGGAACATTTCGGGGGCTTCCCAGAGCCCCTCATGCCCTCCCGGTGGCCCTGAAGCAGGGACCATCTGTCACAACCCGCATCTCACGGAGGAGCAGACGGAGAGGCGAGGAAGCACAATGTCTACGCTCCCTCGGCCCACAGGGGCGCGACCAAGTTCAGGGCCACTGGGCACCAAAGCCTGGAGCCCCTCCGCGACACAGTCCTTGTAATGATGGGGACCAAGGACTTCTTTTCAATATCCCAAAAGCCTTAAGGGGTTGAGCCGTTGCCCACAGACAACACACACAAGCCACCTACGGGGCCCGGGGGCAGCTGTGGCTGCAACCACGCCAGCTGAGTGGCGCCCTGGCGTGGGGGTCTCACACTCCCAGTGCTCCCTGGAGCCCCCGCAGAGAGGGAGCCATCCTGATGGGCTGAGGCCCACGCTGCAGCCCTGGAGATTCGAACTGAGCTGCCCGGGGTGCAGCCTGGGCTCTGAGCCACTCGTCTAGGTCAGCGTTTTTCGGGCTGCTTCATCTCACTGCGCACAAACTCATCACAGAAATTCTGAGGCATGCCAAACAACACACTTTTTGCCAATACGACAAAGAAATAGGTGTGATTTTGATTTATTCGCACAGGCCAACTGTTGTTCTGTTGGCTATCTTTTTATTGGACAACCTAAGGGGAAAGAGATCAGTGCCCCTGGCTAAATAGTCAGGTACGGCGTGTTTTAGAAGTTTTTGCAGGGCACTGGCTGAAAATCGCTGGTCTGGATCCATCCACTCCAAGTGTGGCCCGCAGACCAGCGGCATTGGCGGTTCTGGGGAGCTGGTTCGAAATGTGGCCACACAGGCCCCGCCCGACTGCCCACCTCAGAACCTGCATTTAACAAGGTCCCTGGAGAGGTCTCTGTACACCGGAGTTGGGAGCATGAGGCTAGGGGACACCTCCCAGGGCGGGCAACATGCTGGGTGGCTAAGAGGGGCCTGGTCCTGAAGCCTGGGGCTGGGGGTGCCTAGGGCCCAGTGACCTTCGGTAGGGAAGGTCTTTCCAATGGGAGGGCTCAAGGAGGAAAACAAAAGTGACCCCTGGGGGACAAGGGCAAGGGTTGGGAGCCACTGGCCTGGGCAGTCACTGGGGTTCCTACACTGGAGACGCTGGACTGGGGGTGGGGGCTGGTCGCAGCTAACACTCAAGGGCTGTCCTCAGGGGCCCTGCTATGGGGCGGGTTTTTTTCAGTTAATCGTCCTTTTAAGCATGCAAGGTGGGTCACTAACTCATTTAAGGTCGCAGGGAGAGGTGTGATGGAAGGGCAGGAGGGGGTTGGAGGAGGAGGGAGGGAGCCAGATTCGCACAGACCTGCCTCCAGAGCTGGATCTGCTCCTAGCCGAGGGATTTCCCTCCCTCTCATCAGCCCTGGGGAGGCCCTGTAACCGGGCTAGCTCCCAGCCTGGCCTCCACGCATCCCAGGGACCAATCACGTCCCTGCCCCTCGGGACAGGGACGCCAGGCTCTGAGCTCTCCAGAGGCCATTAGTGCCCTAAACAAGTTTGGCTTGGACTCCAAATACCCAGCGTGTGACAGCTCATAACCCAGTCAGCAGGACGGCTGCCCCAGCTGGCCGTGACCTCCTCGGGGGGACATCCCTGCTGTGGCCGTCTGCCACCCAGCCAGGACAGGAGAGGGACACCAAGGAGCCCTTCACTGGGACGAGGAGGTCACACAGCAAGCTGTTCTTGGGAAGAAGTGAGGAGGCACATAGGGGCTCACTGATTATTTGGGGACACTGATGATGGGGAGGGAGGGTGGAGTGAAGCCCCCAGTGGACTTGGGAAAAGGAACCTGGGAGGCAAGGCCGTGGCCCTCTGGCGAGGGCACCCCTCACCTCCCCCACTGTCCTTGCCCCGCCCCCAACAGCCTGAGTCTTATTCACTTCTCAGCCAGCCCCCCACCTGCTGCCAGGCCTGGCCCAAGGAGGGGCTCAGAGGATGGTCCCTGAACAAATCAGAAGCAAGCCTGGAGCCAGGCCCCTGATCTGGTCCGACCCCCACGGGCTCGTCCATGGAGCTCGAGGATCAGACTGTCCAAGGAAGCGGCTCCTGGGAGTTTTCTCCCACCTCCATGGCCCGCCCAAACCAGGGACTCGGTCCCCACTTTCACAACAGCTCTTTGGGCCCGACTCTGCAGGCCTCTCCCCACCACACCCTCCCGGCGCAGCTCAGCACGGCTGCTCAGAGGGAACACCTGCAGGAAACAGTCGCTAGCGGGGCGTGCCCACCTGCAGTGGGCGGAGCCCCAGGGCAGCTCCCTCTGCCTTGCTGCCTCTCACGGCACTTGGCTCCTGACACCCCCACACCCTGGTCCTAAGGGCCCAAACGCCGCCCCTTGTCCTCCTCCATAGCCGAGCCAAGGTAGTCTGCTCTCTCCAAAGGGAACACCCAAGACCAGGAGGCAGGCCCAAAAGGACACACAGACTCGCGTGTCAGGACATGAATGCACAGAAAGCAGACTCCCAGAACGGGACAGAGAGGCACTGACGGCTGCCCACGAGGTCCAGATGGCAAGGCTCTTTTAAATGGCAAAACTCTGTAAGGGACGCTAAGACTTCACTATTGTGTACCACCCTGTCTTGAAAGCTGGCTCAGGCCAAAGAAGTTAAAGGTATGATAACGTCAGCTCCAGGAGCAACTCCCACGTTTGGGAGTCCTTGGGACTAAGAGTCCCAGAAGCCCTGTGGGGCATCTGCTGGGTGACCAGGATTTCCGGAATGTGCCGTCTGGAGCCCGTCCAAGGATGCTAACTATCAGAGGAGCCTGCCTCCATGGAGAAGCCTCATGTGAGCTCAGGGGGCTCCTCTGCTCCCCGAGGCGTCGCTGAGGCCTGAGCGTGCCTGGCTGGCAGGGCGTCCCAGAAGCAGGGCTGGCATCACTGTGAGCCCAAACGGCGGGGGAGGGAGGGGCCAGCATTAGTCAGCAGCGTGATGGCTGCCCAAAGCGCAGGAGTGCACAGACTGTGGGCCTGAGGCCTCCTCCTCGGAGGGTGTGGGGGACTGGATAACATCAGGTGCCTTCCCCCACCCCCGAACCCCAAAGTCCTCACCCTGTAAGCTGGCTGACCTCCAGCCGGGCACTATGGTGGCCAGGGCTGGGACAGACGAACCTCTTTTACAGAAGTGGAACTGAGGTGGCCCGCAGATGCCAAATGATGTGGATCCAGCCGGCTGCCCATGCCAGGTGCTGGCTGGACCAGGACCCTGCACGCTGCTCGGTTTGGGAACCGCTCATGGGCTATGTGGAGGCTCCCGCCCTGCAGGGCCCAGCCACGAGGCCCAGCCACACTACCAGCGTACCCGCGGACTCGTGTCCAGACAGTGGCTGGCATGAAATGAAAACCATCCTAACGTGCCTCCCACATTACCAGCACGTCCCCAGCCAAGGTTCGGCGGAACCGGTTCTCCTGGCAGCCGCACACATCATCCTCATTATCGTCTGCGTCAGAGCCGCTGGCGTTTCCCTGTGTGCTACAGGCCAAGCACTGTGCCCAAACTTGACCTGCAGTAACGAAGGTGACCTTCACAAGACCTTTATGAGATGGGCACTACCACATTTTACACACGAGGAACCATGGCACAGAGAGGTTTGGCAGCTCACCCAAGAACACACAGCAGGCAAGAGGCGGAGCCGGGGTGGAAGCCCGAGCTGGCACCTCCAGAACTCGGGCTCCTGAAGCCAAGCAGGCGGGGCTCTGGAGCCTTCAACGGACGACAGTCGGCGTCCCAGGGGACACACAGGTTGTGACTTCCCCACACATAGCTCCCCACTTCTCTGGTTCACTGACAGCTGACCCCAGGCCAGGCACTGTGGGACCCCACAGGACCCCGCACGGAGCCAGGCACTCTGAAGGCACCAGAATTCTGCACAGGACGGCTTTGATCTCTGAGCCTCAGGGGGCACCCTTGACACACCCAACTTTTTTAAAAACATGTGTCCTTTTTAACAGAAGTGTCCTAAAACCAGCCACATGGAGCGATGATGGGCCCAGAATTCGATTTACCATATTTTGCCATGTACAATGCACTCCCACACAGCATACGCACCCATGTTTTTGGCCCAAACTCTCAGGAAAAAAACGAATCTTTCGTTTTAACTTTTCTCATTTGATTATTTATTTATACGTAGAAACAAAACTGGTCATCATGTTCTGGACTATTATTTGGCACACAGATATCGTTATTGCTCTCTGGGGTTCCACTTTTAATGCGCAAGAAAAAAGAATTAGAAGCATTTATACAGCTATATAATTAGTACTACCCACGTATAATGCACATCCTTATTTTCCCCTCAGACACTTGGGCAGAAAACTGTGCATCATACATGGCAAAATACAGGTAGTATCCTCCTTGGGAGCCCGACCTGCAGCTCTGCCCTCACGTGCGCCACCACGAGACGCTCTCGGAGCCTGGGGAGGAGCGGCGGCCGCCTGGTCCACACGCGACACAAGACTGGGCCTGCCAACCCGTCACGCCTGTTCTACCCCTGACCCTGTGCCAGGCGCCGGGCACACGGCAGCAAGATGAACACACCTGGTCTCCGCCCTCATGGGTAAGGCCGCCGGCACTTGCCTGGCACAGGGTCCAGCAGGAGTGACGCCTGCCTGAGCATGGGAGGTAGGGTAAGAACACGGATGTGATCACTTATCATTTTAACTTGAACATCTCACCTAAAATGTCATGTGGTGTGCCTGAGGTGTGACACTGTTATGTCACAGAAGTGCATGCTTCCAGTTTTGTAGTAAAAGATTTCGTAATAGGAAAGCGGCGTTATTCGTGCTGGACCCTGTGTATTAGATACAAAACTACCAAGGGTGGCTGGCGTGAAGGAGGAAGAGTGGAGGCTACCGGAGCTCAGAACAAGGAAAAGGGACCTTGCGTGTGTGTGTGGACACACGTGCACACACACGTTCAGTTACTGTGTGCACGGAAGACTTGGGTTCTGTAGGGCACCTGGGATGCCGTTAGGATTCGCTTCACTTGGCCGTGTTGCTTTCTCACATTACTTTGGGGGTAGGAGGGAGCAGCACAGAATATCTACCTTACTTTACCCCCAGAACAAAAAGAAAGGATTTCTAGGTCACCTCTGTATCTGAAGGCCACTCCTCAGGGACAGAAGGGGCCACTGTGACTACCTACCCTCACCCCCAAATCTTTCCTGCCCTCATTCTGTGCCTGAGTCTCAAAGCAAGTTCTCCACGGGGGCATTTGGGAGTTTGCAAACTGCAACGAGGCTGGGGTAAGAACTCATCAAGTCTCTGGCCCACGCCTTTCTCTGGCCCACATTGAGATCTGGTTACACGTGGCCTCTTGCTTTTCCCAAGGGGCAGACCCAAAGGGACAGGAGCTGGATTTTGGATGGGGTCACGCGGGGCTGGCTGCAGACAGGGCTCCTCAGAGGCAAACGGCCCGCCATCTGGAGAAATGGCAGGAACACTGGGGACGGTGGCGGTAAAGCTGTCTCCTGGGACAAGTCGGGGGATCAGTGCTGCCTGCTGTGCAGGCCTCGACACATTCCTCGATGCTGAAAAGCCACTTAGAAACGCAAAGCAGAGAAGACCTCCGGCCCAGGAAGGTCCCAGCCTGACCCCAGACTCCACTGCCACTACCCCTGTCCGATGTCACAGCTTTGACCAGAACTCCCTGGGCCCTCCCCAATCTCCCCATCCTCTCGACATTGGAGCCCCACCCCTGGCCCACTAGACTCCATCCTTGAGCTTTGTCTATTTATTTACACTCAGTTCCTGGGGGACTCCGATCTCATCATTGCAAATACGTGTACTCAGAGAACTTCCTAAATTTATTTCTGGCTGGGTCCTTGGCTCTGAACTTCAAACCAGTATATTCGACGGCCCCTTCCCCCCCCCCACCCCCCCGAAGGCCTAGCGGTGCCTCCTGCTAACACACCCCACTGCCAGCCCTGCTCCCGCTGCAGTCTTCACCTTATCGCTCAATGGCTACTCCACTCCCCACGGGTGCGCAGGAAAATCTCGTCACCCCTGACTTCTCGCTCCCCGAGTCTTCATCCAACCCCCAGCAAATCGAGCGGCTCCTCCTTCAAAATGAGCCCAGAGTCTGCTGCCACTCACTGCCCCCACTGACGCTCCCTCAGCTCTCTCCCGGGTCCCCACCTTCACTCCCCAGTCTGTATTTCTACGGCTGCCTCCTTCGGGTCTATTCTAATACGTCAGCCAGAGGATTTCTTTCAAAAGGGAAGTCATGCCATATTCCTGCTCAAAACCCTCCAATGACTTCCCCTCACTCCGAGTCCAAGCAAAGTCCTTACAAGGACCACCACAGTGCACATGCCCTGGCCCCTGGCCCCCTTGCCTGTTCCCCTCCAGCCTCACCGGCCCCTGGCTGCTCCTTGAGTGTGCCGGGGGTGCGTCCACCTCAAGACCTCTGTACCTGCCATTCCCTTTGCTGAGTGCTTCCCTCCCCTCTGCACAGGCCTGGTCCTCACCTCCAGGGCCCACTCACCCCAGAACTCTCTCCTCTTGCCTTGTCCACTTCCCTCCACAGCACTCATCCGGTGCCAGCCTGCGTAGCAGCTGGCTGACTGGTTGGGGATGGTCGGGACCTTTGCTGTTCCAGTCCCTGCTCTATCTTCCCAGAGCGGGGCCAGCACGGAACAGCAGACGCTGGCTCCACACTCACCACTGAATGAATGGATGGCTGGATAAATAAAGAAAGGGCCAAGATCCGCACTCTTCCGTGACTAAATCACACCCCTAATGCATCATCTCTGGATCCAGTTATTGTTGAAAGTGGGGCAAGAGCTGAGGACACTTCATAAAAGCAATCTAAGTGCAAAATTCTTTCTATGCCTTTATGCAAATGTTTCATTGTTTCTCACGCACACCTCATTGGATGGCAGTTTTTAATTAAGCAGATTACGATGAGCCCTTCTAAGCGTTCAACTTGCTTTTCTTAAACAGTTCTGCTCATATTTCATTGGTTCAGATACTATTTAAATCAGACAAGTACAACAATAAATATGGCAAATACAACCGACCTTTGGCCACATTTAGCTTGATGGCTGGGGGTCAAAGGGCACAGGCCGTGCCCAGGAGTGCTGGCCGGGTGCCTTCCGGAGGCAGAGAGGAAGGACACCCACTGATACAGTCACACGCAGATCAACTGAGTTTCAACTATTTCATTTCCCCCGGAGTTGGTACTCCTGTCACAGAAGTTCGCCGCAACTTCTGGGACCACCCGACCCCCCAGGCCCGGACTCTGCACAACGCCTGCCCCATCAGTCACTCCTCAGGCAATGGTGGCCTCGCCAGCCTTGACAACAGCGCCCCGCACACGGGGGGCCTCCGTGCTCCCCTCATGGGGTCCAGGTGCCGCCCTCGGACTTGTCAGCGTGACCACGTCATGCGGCAGGCCTACCTCACGAGGGTCACGGAGATGCCACCCAGGTGAGGGACACTGCATTGCGAATCCAGGGTGGGTAAGGCCTTGTTTGGCCCTGCCCGGTTAGGCTGACATCGTGAGACTAACCAGCGTTCAGACTCCGAGAGGTAAGGATGTGGTTATTTTGGGTGAAAATAAGAATGCCCGAGGACAGGCAGCCGTGCCACGTGTTTTGGGGGCTCTGTGACAGAGAGACCCCCTAGGAGATGTCGGGAATTAAAGCGGGGGACCGTGTTTGCAGAGCCAAAAGTTGGGGAAAAGGATTTCAAAACGTGAGGGGGCCCTTGGACAGCGCCTGCCCGGGGGGGTTGCGGGTGCTGGGGTCCAGTTGCAGGCGGGCTATGTAGACCGGGGGCAGCGGGGGCAGGGGGTGGGGATACGATCCCACCAGTATCTCTGATCCATAAGCTGTGCCACACTGCACTCGGGCCGCACGACTTCCTTCTGGTCTCTGCGGTTCACTCATGACTTTTGTTCCTCAACCTGGAGGACCGTGCCCCGAGGCAGTCGTCACCTGTTACTACTACTTGGAAGTAACTACGTAACAGACGGTAATTAACCAAATAACCAATCCTGTTCTTCCGAACTGACTTTAATGGATCACTTGCTTGTCCAAGCGACACTCTATTCAGTTACCAACAATCCACTGTCCCTCAAGTCACCAGTTAGGGTCACATAAGTCACTGTCACTTAGTGATTTTTTTTTCCTTTCTTCTTGTGTCAATTCTTCAAACACCTGGCCCAGTACCTACTGTGTGCCAGGTGCTGCGGCAGGCACTGGGGTAGAGTGGAGAACAACCCCCCCCCCTTGCAGGGCACAGTGGGACACCAAGCTTGTCCCGGTCAAGGGCCAAAGGCCATGTATCCCCCAAGTGGCAAGTCCACCTCGGCTGTCGCTCAGAAATGCCCCTGACTCTCGAGCTGCCCTGACTTATCTGCCACAGGACAGTTATAAAGGTTAAGGAGGAATACCAGTGGAATGTTCTGAGAATTAAAAAGTGCTGTAAACACATCAGCATTCATTAATAAGCAAAGGAAAATAATTCAAAACAAAAGCCAGAAGCAAAGTGAATGACGACACTGGGTGATCCTATGGCCACTTTCGTTTTTCTTCTGAGGACCCAAAGGAAGACTCTGAAGCCTGGGAGAACCTCCCTCGGGAAGCTGCTAAAAAGGAAGGTTTCAGAGATAGCAGTTTTGTGGGTCTGGAGTTTTGGAGAAGCCCCCAGGGGTCTGTGGTGCAGGTGGCCCACTAAGTGAACATCCTGGTGAGACATGCCCACCGAGCCCCGCCCCCACCCTGCACACCTGGGGACGCAGGGCGGGAGATGCCCTGCCGCTCGCTGTAATTAACAACCCGTGCACTTAGCGCCCCTCACCCGACACCTGCCCAACCCTTACTGAAGCACCTGCTGAGAGCCGGCACCTGTAGGCTGTCGCTGTCATTTTTCATAATAGTTCTAAGGGCACAAACATACTAACTACAGTGAAGTAAAAAAGGCAGAGCACCCACTTCAACAATACCCAACACCAGCTCGTGCAGGGGCCGCAGAGTGGTCTGCACCTGCCCGGGGACAAAGTCAACCCAGGTGGTTTTCACCGAACTCACTCGGAACACTCAGAGGAGCCTACACGAGAACAAAGGTAACAGCCTAAGACACCAGTGACCCTCTGCACTGGCTGCGAGGGAGTCCGGGGAACTTCTGGTGCAACGTGCGGGCTCAGAGAGGACAATCGTGTCCACGGGCACGCTGACATGGGTCTTCGCCGTCCAGTGACGGGGCGGAATGGACCCCGGGTGCGCCCTCACGGGGTCACGCCCTCATTAGCACGGGGCACCAAAGGAGAGGTTGGCACTAACCCTGGATTAACGGGTGGAGGCAGGAGGGAGAGAGAACAACGCTCTCCCGTTTCAGAACTTGGGTGCTTCACCGGCGGCACACCTTCTGAGACGGTGCACTCGGCCCAAACGCGCATGTCATTCTCTCTGCAAATCGTTCACAGGGCTCGTGCAGGTTTTAGGAGCTTACAAGGAAAGAGAAGTCGACCTGCTGGTTACGCTTTAACACACTCCGACCCAGAGGTCATCTGTCCCGCGAACGTCACTGACAACAAAGGACCAAGGGGCAAGACACAATTTTTAACGAGGAGGCAAACCCCGCCAGCATATCCGGTTCTGCTTCTGGGGAGGCCCCTGGTGTCCTCTCAGGCCCCACCCACCTGGTTATTTACCGGAACTATTAATGGGACCACCACCTAGCGCCCTGGCCTGCAGAGGATCGGCGCCCCTGGAGGAAGCCAGGGAGTGCAGACAGCACGCATAAATAATAAATGAAAATGGAGCCGACGAGCACATCCTTCCTGAACGGTTTGACGTCGCGTCTCGGGTGTCTGGATCCTGCGTGCCTGAGTCACCGCCAGGCATCGCTTCTCCACCACAGGGGTCACTGGTGGTGACTTTGCCCTGCCAGGGAAAGGCAGAATTGTGTCCAGTGCGGATTTTAACAGCAGGGGAGCAGCAGATACATTAGGCCCGACAGCAAACACCTGTGCGGCAGAACCGTTTACCCCACCCCTCTCCGTATCCGAGGCACATACCGGGCACCGGGCCCTCTGACCCTGAGCATGACCTCACCTCGGAATCCAGCCGAAGCAGCAACCCAGGCAGCAGCTCCCTGGGAACACGCGGAAACCTGCTTGGAGGGACTTCTATACAGCAGAAGGAAGTCGACACCAGGGAGCCAGGTTTGGACCTACCCCTTCCCTCACACATCTGGGTGGGCCCGGCTGGAACTGTGTGCCATCTGGCCTCCCAAGAGCAGGCGAAATGGACCAGGATGGGGGAGGGCCGAGACCTGGGTTCCCCTCCTGAGTGTTTTTGCTCCTTCAGATCAATGGGTGCTTCTCATCCGCACTCAGCAGCTGCTTACCAGCAAGCAGTCCCCCTGCTCCACTAGGAAGATCCAGGCCCAGCCGGGTTCCCTCCCAGATCGGCGGATGGGGCAGGGCAGACTATGATTGACAGCCATGGCCACACTGCCTGCACCTGGCTCTCTCTTACCACCTGTGACCTTGGGCAAATTCTTAACCTCTCTGTGTCCATTTTCCCATTTGTAAAATGGGAGAATGTAAAGAAGTATTTCATCATTGTTGTTTTTTTGTTTAACTACTTGGGGTAATATAGGAAAATCCCTGGAAAACGTGGCTGGAAGCACTTTAAAACACCAGCAATTGTTCTTACACTGTTTCAATGAGTTGGAGTTCCTTAGTTGTTTTCATATAGCTAATGAAATGTTTTCTTCTGAAACTACCTTTTAAAATGTATGTTTTGGCTTTGAAATTCAAAACCAAAGGAAATAAAGTTACATGGACTATTGATAGAATAAAACTAATCTTTTTTTCTCACCGTGGCTTGAAAAATGACTTCCTGTCTCCTGGCACATCCCCCTTAGTTCCGGTGGGAGGCGTGCCTGGCATGCAGAGGCAGCAGCCACAGTCCACACACATGGACAACTGGGCCCAGCTGAGACAGCAAAGGCCTCTGGGGCCAATGGCGGCAGAACCAGGAGTTGCCAGAGCGCCCTCTGTGGGCACAGGCAGGAGAGGATGGGGGATGCTCTGGATATAGCCACCTGTGCTGCCATGAAATCACATGCGTGGCAAGTCCACTTGGAGCGGAATCCACGACATCAGATTGAAATGGAGATTCAACAGGACACCTTTCAATCAGTGATAATCATTGTGACGGTGGCTAATGTTCACGGACCACTTACTAGAGCAGGCGCATCTGGGGGGTCCTCACGGGCTTTGTCGTCTTCACAAGCATCCTTGGTGGTCGGATTGGTCATTACACCATTTCACAGAAAGGAAAACTGGGGCTCAGGGAGGTGACGTGATTTGCCCCAGGTTCCAGAGCTAGTAAGTGATGAAGCCAGGATACAAATACTTTATTCAGTTAACAAGTATTTATTGAGCAGCTACTACATGCCAGACAATGTTGTACATGCTGCAAATGCAGCAGTGAACAGCCTCCCTGGGTGGACTTCCCATCCTAGGAGGAGAGACCTTTAGCAAACCAATGTAGCAGGTTGATTACAGAACACATGGAAGTGCTAAGTGTCCCCAAGAACAGTACAGCAAAGAGCTAGGGAGGAATGAGAGCACTTATTTCAGAGTGGGCGGTCAGGGAAGGCTTCTTGGAGGTGACAGCTGAGCAGCACTCTGGACCCAGCTGAACCAGTGGCCTTACCTACATTCCTCTGCCTGTTTTGAAATCACAGTGAAACCTCCACACCAGGCCAGTGCTGAACTGCACAGCGCCATCTCCTTCACAGAAGGGAAGGGGCCCTCAGGGAATCCTGAACATGGAATGTGTGATCATGGCGGCCACTGTGATTTGAAGCTATGGACCATGCTGCACCCACCCTCTGCCACAAAGCCCCTTTGGGCAATGACGTCAGCATGAGACATTTGGGGGGCACAGAGAATTAAGAGGTTTCTCAGTGCCTTTAAAAACAGGGCTTTGGAACCACACTGCCAGGTCTGGGCTCTGTCACGGCTATGGGACGCAAGTGAGGCCGCCTTCCAGGCTCAATTTATCTGCACATGCCGAGAACCCCGCCTCCCCCTCGGAGGTAGGAAAGCTTCAGACAAGCAAAGCCACACAGAGACCTCGGAACAGTGGCTCAGCTCTGGCCAGCTACACCCCAGGCGCCTCTGTGAGTCCGAGGACACAGGACAGAGGCCACAGATCTACGGCCCAACACCTTCGCGGCCCAGCTGGACCACTAAAGGTGCCTTCTGAGTGGCTGGCCGACTGCGTCACTACTGGAGGGCGTTCCTGACCTCGCAAGCCCAGGAACACTCGGAAGGAGAAGCCATCTGAAAGTGCGTCTACACTCGGGCTGGGCTGGTGGGCGTCAGACGTGACTGGTTGGAAAGAGCCAAGTGAGAAGAGGATGTTACTGCAAGAAAAACTGAATCCGTGTGACTTTTAAACAACTTCATTCTGGTATGAACATTTAAATATTACAGTCAGGGCAATTATTAAATACTGAAACAAATGCTATGCTTTAAAACTGGAATCCTGTTTTTAAGTTAAAAAAATGAAAACTGCCACCACTGTACCCTAAATCCCTTTTCGTTATTAACTTACCTGTGCAACAATTTCCTAGGTCTGTTTTTCCTTTGAATGATTCCTACTGAAAATTCCCATTTAGACCAGACGCGAAGACTCAGTCGCTACCCCAGCAGAACCCCAGGTGGCCCAGTAAGCTCCTGTCTGAACACTGCTGCGCAGTGTTCTTCACTATGTCCTGACTCAGAACAGAAACCTGTACTATAGCACCCCCCTCCAGAGCTTAGACTTGTGCAATAACACCCAAGTTCTCACCCCTGCGGTAGCATCTATCAGGGAATGTTGGAAACCCTGGGTCCTGGCTGGCGTCCTGCTCTGGTTTAGAAGCTGGGCACGGGAAGGCACATTTAGGCACTAACTCCTTCCGTCAAGGCCTTCTACTCTCTGGCACAGCCGCCTGAATTCTGGGTCACCTTGTGTAAGAGACAGTGGAAAAGGAATCCGGCGGGGATGAGGGAGGCAGAGCATGGAAGCGCATGCACGCCCTGCTGGCCCAACAGCCTGGCAGGCTAACCCTCACGGACACCTCTCCAAGCCCCTCAACGGCTCCCAGCAGCACTGCAAGCAATTTAATGCGGCCACAACGGTTTTCCCGATTCTTAATCTACAAAGTAAATAAAACCCACACACACCCTCCTGGCTCTAATCCTATACTTTAAAAACAGCTTCTCACTGGCAGAAATTTAACTCTTTGTTTCGCATGTAACACACTATTTACTAAGGTGACAGCGAACACTGTCATTCTGGGCTCGTGCCCAACAGGTCAGTGATGTCTGAGGACACTACCAGGACCCCCAGGCCCTTCTTTAGAACCACTTCCGAAACCACAGGACATTATTATAATGAGCATGGTTTCCCTGCCACAGATCTTTTGGACTAATCAGATCAATCTAGAAAGCCAGCTGGACTTAGCCTGTGACCGGGGCAGGAGCAAACCCCACGTTGCGGATTGAAACCGGACACAGCTTCCGAGGAGCAGCTCCGGCGGATCAGCAGTCTGGCTGCAGTAGCAAGACTTCCGTGCCCACCAAGGGGTGACTCTACTTGCTTACAAATGCAGGAAAACCCCGTTAAAGAGGATTTTACATTTAGAGGAAATGAAGCTTTAAAAAAAAAAAACTATAAAAATGATAGACACGATGGTGCAGGCTGGAGGCCGTTCAAATACCAGCTGGCCTCTTGAGAGTTGGGTGACCTCTCAACTCCCCCAAGTCTGTTTCCCCATCTGCAAATGACACCAACCTCTTGGTGTTATTGTCAAGGGTCAAGTCTGGAAAATGCTCAGCACGGTACCTCACACACAGGAAGCCAGCAGAAGCTGTGCCAGGTTCCCCAAGCTTGTCACCACTTGCAAAGGAGGAACTCAAGTGGACCAGCTGGCTGGCGGCCAGGAGTGGGCCGGGTGGTGGCCTGGGCGGCTCCCAAAAGGGAGACAGGAGGCTCGGAGCCTGACCCCTCAGCCAATGAGCCGTCTTACATTTTTTCCTCTGCATCTCACCCACTCAAACCTCGAGTTTTGTTCCAACATTTTTTTCTTGACACTGATGTTTTGTCTACAAGGAATTTTGATAGTAATATGCAACTAGGTCCAATCTGGACCTAGTTTCTTTTCCCAAAACGCCCCGCAGCACTGCACATTTTAGGCCCTGTATCTCGTGGGCCACATCCCAGGGAAAGGTCACTAGGCGGGCTCCGGCCTTGGAACAAACATGCTGGGACAGTGCACGGCAGGCCGGAGCTCTTCCCCCCCCCCACCGGAGGCCCATCCGCTCTTCCATCCGCAGAGGACGCACGCCCCTGCACAGCCCAGGGCCGCCCCACGAACCCCGAAGCCTTGGGGAAGACGGAACAATGCAAGCACCTACTTTGCGGGGTGACTGTCAGGATGAAATGGGAGGCACAGTGAGGCTCAAGTCAGAGCAGCTACTTCAGCAATTAAGGGCAAGACACGTTATTTTCCCCACATGAATTCAGAAGCTCTTCCGTGTGTACTGAAATTACCCGTGAAATTTATTTATGCAGACTACACAGGCCTTGTCCCCATCTATCCCACTTTATTTTTATCCTCACCCAAGGACACGCTTATTGATTTTAGAGAGGGGAGGGAGGGGGAGAGAAGGGGAAATAAATAGTGACTGCTTGCCTCTCCTACATGCCCCGAACTGGGGCAACCCACAACCTAGGCATGTGCCCTGACCAGGAATCGAACCCATGACCTTTTGGTTTACGAGATGACATTCCAACCAACCAAGCCACGCTGGCCAGGGCAACCAGCCTAATTTAAAGGGTCAGTTGTGAGGCTCTGGAGCCGGCAGCCTGATGTCCTCTCTGGGTGATGCTGGAGAACCACTGAGTAAGGGGCAGGGTGTGGCTCTCATCCTCAGCCAGCCACACAAGGCCTCCAGCAGTGGTATCCTCACTGGGTGGCGCAGCTCTTCCGCCTCCACAAGTCCCTCGGGATGGCTGGTCTGCGGCCGGCGTGCGTGTGCACCCTCAAGAGTGCCTGACCAGGACGCTGGCTTCGAGGCCAGAGCCTGAAGCAGCAGCAGCAGCAGCAGCAGCAGCAGCAGCAGCGTCGGAGCCACAGGGAGAGGCCAGGGCTGCTGGGCCTCCTGACCCAGGATGGAAACGCAAACCTTTCTCCCTGTCGGCCCTATCTTTGGAGCCCTTTAAATGTGGCCTATGAATCTATCTATCCAAGGTGACCTTTTTGTCACCTGCCTGTATTCCAATCCCCTTTCAAGGTAAACTGCCCTTTAGGTACCTTTTTATGGCTGTAAGTCCGTCTATTCAAAGAGGCTTGCTATCAAGTCAAAACCCATGTAAATAAAACATCAAATGCACTACATGAGCTATAATTTCAGCGGTCACTGTAACATTATTACAGCCCATGCTCACCGGGACACCCACACTCCAGTACCAAGCTAGAAGCATCCTCTTGCCCACCTCGCCTCTGGAGGGACTGTGACTGGGCAGCGGGTTTCAAAGATAAAGTATAACAAAGGAAAACAGGCCACCGTGCCCCTTTAAGTTCCCTTCTGGACGGGACTTCTGTCCACTGGGGTAGGTCAACACCTAGGACACCGCCTGGTCACAGTGCTCGAAAACCTGATGTGACTCTGTATTAACATCTAGAAAGTACTCGTAACCACCACATTAAAAGGGCCATCCTAGAGAGAAATCTGTGATCAGCCACACTGTGACGGATGCTGAAAACAGCAGCAGGGACACCAGGCTTTAGTCACTAGCTTTCAACATTTTAACTTTTAATTCCATGAAGAGTAAAAGCAACCGAAGTGGGCAGCCTGTTCCTGGTGAGACAGGAGTCAAGTGACTTCTTGGGGACCCCTCTGCCGAGTCAGGAACCGAGTGCCTCGACGTTCAGGTCTGCTGTTAAGAGCCGGGCCTGCTCTTGCAAGACAGGCCCTGCCCTGCTCCCTAGTCCATGGGCAGCTGAGGGCTTCCAGACCCAGCAAAAAGACCTCCTCCAAGAAGGAGAACTAGAAGGAGAACGCAGAGACCATCTAGCCATGCCCCACTTTTGGCACACTGGGAACTAGGATCTGCCGGAGTAACTGCCGGAGGCCTAGCTACCAGAGACCGGGATGCCGAAGGCTGGAAGGCAGTGTTTGTTCGATGCCTGTCGGCTGCCAGCACAAAGGGAGGGGCGGGGTGAGCAGACGCCAAGACAGAACCCACCTCCTCCCAGAGCTACACCCTGTCATCGGGGGACTGCTGTCCTCAACCAGGAGCCGTGTGGGCTCAGGCCTGTTTCGTGGGGCCACTAAAACGAGAAACACTGAAGGCCACTTTGAACCTCCTCTGACCTCTCCTGCCACCACCCCCCCCACCCCGCCTTACTCCTGTGTCCCTGGCTCCTCCCACTGGGGTTCTATCCCAGGAGGGCCATAAAGCAGAAATGAGAGCACCTGGCCAGGAGACACGGATCCTACCTGCAGCCTTCCCGCCTTTCCCTAAGAAGGAATGAGACACACAGATAGGAAGTAGAAGCACAGGGCTATCACGCAGGGCTGTGTGAACCTGCTGACACTCAACCATTTTCAGTCTTAAGATGGAACAGCAATCGCGTACAAACTTCAAACAGATGTTCCAGCCTCTTCACTTCGTTCCCTGGGGATCCTTAATCATACCCCCCCCTCCATTAGCAAGCACACAGGGAGCCGAGACCCCACAGAGGTGGTGAAATGCTCGCCTCCTCTCTCGAGGTGAGGCACTCTGCAGCGCCACCGTCCGCCCAACATCACGGCTACCCCCCAGTGGCAGGTAAGCGACCTGTACCACGCGCTCAGTTGCTGACCAGCAGGCGCGGGTGAAGGCTGCTGAGCGGACTCACCACAGGCCCAGCACGGCTGAGCGCTCTGCCTCTGCACTTCTGCCTGTTTTGTCCTTAACTGCTCCTGACCATGTACAAAATCCAGTCCTCTCACAAGCTTTTAGAAAGTTTTTATTGCTTACAATGATATAAAATGTATCATTTAAATTTCCCCCTACTTATCAAGTGCTTGCTAGCGACAGCATAAAAAACCTTTAGTACATCTGAGCTGAATGACTCGGCTCCCGCCGAGGGGAGGTTCAGCAACAGTGGCTCTTTTGCTCTGAAAAGGCTACGTGGGTAAAATCAACGGACAACCCTTTTGTACGTCAAACTGTAAATTTTAATGTTTTCATTAGAATAGTCTTTCATATCATAACTCTCCGACAAGAAACAATAAAATAACCGACAGTAAACTCCAGTACAAGTACACTCTCCAGATTAACAACTCAAACAAATGTAAAATGTAAATCACATATAATACAATTGAAGCGTCCAGAACAATTTAAATAATTTTAAATACTTTATTTTTAAACTGCTACAAATGCTTTACATATATTTCAACATAAAAGTCCCCAGAACAGAAATGTAACAAAATGGGAATGATAGTGAAAGGGTTAAAGTGGCACAAATTCACCAAACAAGTATTAAAACCTACAAATTTTAAGAGGTAGATTACTTTCAAAGTTGAGAACAGCAACAACAAAAATGAAACCGTGAAGAACCTAGCCGTGTCCCACCAACTCGGTCGTGAATCGGGGTGAAAGCGCACGATGCGGAGAGGAAGGGTGTGCTCAGGAAGAGGCCCGTCTGCCGTCTTTAGAACTCTTAGAGACTGACGGGTGAAACCGGGTGCGCACACTCATTTTACTTACGAGTCAACACACATCTTAAACAGGCCTGTGATGCATCCTGGGCATTGGTATATTGCTACATAGTCTCTGATAATATAACAGTTATAAATTAGTGCCAGGTAATTACTGGAGAGGAGGTCCATCTGGACACATACACACGAAACTGGAAGAGGCGTAAAAAAAGGAGTCCATATCCAATCTGGTGTCCTCTCCACTATGCTGGCAATCTGCTTGTGATAAAAAAGCAGGCTAAGAGAGAATCTAAACGCCTCTCTCCATGTATAATTAATTTAAAAGAAAGGCATCAAGAGCTGGTGTGTGACCAAAACATCTAAAAAAGAGTGCATTAGAATTTGTCATCCCTGAAATCTACAACAATCTATTGATAAAACAGAGAACTTGCTTCGCAAGGTTAAGTTCGAATCACGCCTTTCTCTGCGATGTGCCGACAACCAGGGCCACACTCACAGCTGAGCGGCCGGTCCGCGAGGACGAGCCCGTTCACCGAACCGTCTCACAGAGCCCTCTTGCATCTCAGTCACCCGGGGCCCAGCACCGGCAACGGGCGCCGGCGAAGCAGCGGGTGCCTGACTCTACCCAGGGTGGCGGGAAGCCTGCTGGCCATCGGTGTGTGTGAGGGTCTGAGTCAGCTTCACCTGGTCTTGCAAGCGTGGTAGATTTCGTGTCCTTGGTCGTAGTGCTTATCCTAAGTTGAGCATGCATTACCTTTGTTTAGTCAATTAAGGTGTGGTTTGTGTGGGGGGCTTTTCTACAGGAAGTTCCTAGAAAATAAGAAAACTGGAGATAAATGACAATGTAACACAACCTTACACAAACTGACCACGTTAGAGAGACATGGTGAGCAGACCACACGACCAAACGTTATCAAGACAGCAACAACAGACGACTCTGCAGGTGCGCAGGGACCTGGGCACCCGCCCAGAGGGCACGTGCGGGCAGAGGCCCAGCCCTACTTGGAGTGGCGTGGCAGAGATGGATATGTGAGGAAATTAACACCATTTCATTTCTTTAGGAATTCGTGGTGAGTGGGAAAACTTGGAGTTTCATTTTGATTCTCTACCTTTAGGGTGTTTGACCGGCTGCCATAGAAAAACAGCCTTTTTACAGAAGAGCTGCTCTGAGAGGAGCACCGCAGAACGTAAACGGACCCTGGGGTGTGCAGAGACCAAAGGCGAGAAAGAGGGGAGTAGAGAAGGTCTCTGTCCTCGTCTCTCCGCCTTCTATTCTGGCCCCTGATGTCCATCCCCCCCAGGTCGCTAGGGCAGGCTCCAGCCGCTCGCTGGGGCAGGTGAGCCCGACCCGAAGGGCACCGGATTAGGGCTCAAAACGGAGGATCTAAAGATGGGCAGTGCGCCCAGCAGCCTTTGCTGCTCTGTCCTTAGACAAGGATGTGGCATCCCTGTCTTTTTCACACCCTGGCTGACACAACAGCCTGTGCTCCTGGAAACAGCCAGTGGGCACATTCTGCTGGGCCCTCTGTTAAACGGAAAGCTCCGCCTCCATGCGCATGGCTGACTGCGAGGATGTACTTGGAAACTGCGGCGTCCCAAGCTGGCCCCAGAGGTACAATGCCTAAGTGCTAGGGGCTGGCTCCTAATCACAGACCATGACAATGAAACACACAGGAAGAGGGTGCCTGCTGGTGTGACGGCAAGTCCGGGCACATGCAACGGGGCACAGAGCGGAACCACCGAAAACAGAGGGAGCAAGGGTCTCTAACCCTGCACCAGGAACCATCCCTGAGTAAGACCGACAAGTAAAACGGGACTGAAGGAAAAACGACTACAGTCCAGACAACTCCTTGCCGAAGTGACTCAACCAGCACACGTGCAGGATGAGACCTGCGCTCCAGGCCCTTGCCATGCTCCCCGGCCCGAGTTCAGGAACCAGGAGTTCTGCCACGTGCGCTCCCAGACACTACAGAGACCACGGGAACTCCCTGAGGAAATACCCACTCTCGGGTCTCGGTTATTGGAAGGTGATGTCCTCTACTTCACGAGTGCACGGTCACTTGTCAGAGGGCCCTACACCAGACACGTGTCCTTCTGACGGGTCCACAGCATGGCTCTAGCGACTCACACAAAGAGGGGACAGCCACTGTGGATGCCTGCTGCTACTATCTGCCAGTGAGAACAACACTCTTTTCTTCTTATCTGATTCTGCATTTCCTTTTAGGCCAAATTTCATTCCAGCAATGTAACCCTGGGTTAACTATCAAATGAAGCAGAGTAATTAAAATTAACTGGAGCAAACAGAAACACAATTTTACTGGGCACTCTGGTCCCTGTGGTCTTAAGACTTCAGAAAGCACTGGACGAGTGAGACCACCTGAACGAGCTTCCTAAATTTATCATTACTCAGAACTTCTCTTTACAGCATTGTAACTTTTCCTACCAACTTTACCCAACTGTGCAGCATAAATGGAGTGCAGCACGGAGTGATTCTCTCATACCACGTCGGAGACAGGAGGGGACAAACGCAGTACGTTCTACAGTACCCAACACCTGGGAGGCGTTCTGAGGTCCAGTCTGTAAAGATGACGGCATATTCTGGCTCTGTGCCCCTGAAGAGGAACCAGAGCTCAAGAACACCCCATTGCGGGGGGGCTTCCAGAACACAGACTGAGGACAAACAGGTGCAGGTGAACTGCTTTGAGCAGGCCACTTTAAGGGCGAACGGACAGGGGTTCGAGCATATCCCACGGCCGGAGACCAAGATGCTGAACAAGACCCGGAGCGGTTCTTTAGTACGGCTCTGCAGCAGCTTTTCAAAAATCTGGCCCTTCGCTCCGACAATAAATCACTCCAATCGGCCTCGGCTAACGGCTCTTCTCTCCATCTTTCTCCAGCCGTGACTGCAGGCATGCCAGCACCCAGAGCTCTACCTCATCAGCTGCACGCTGGTAACAGCGCCTGTGAGTCCTCGAGACCTCCCCAGAGTGGCAGTCTGCTCCCCCGTCAACTCTAACTCTGTTTGCTTGAAACACCAAAGGACTTTCAGACACCGAAAGCTATAGCCAAGAAAGCCTCGAGTCAGGCAGCTCACTCTAAAAGCCTGAGACTGTGAAGTATTTTGCAGAAATTCTGTCTGATGATTATTTCACAAGCTTGACCTGTAGGCAATGTTCAGCAGATGGTAGGAATTTCAAGAGAGTACATCACCCAAGGTTATTTAAGTAGCTTAGAAATTTTGAGAAGTCAATGTGACAGACTTCACTAATGCCCTATGTTTTGGGACACTAAGAACACTTCTTTGCAGAGGGAGGACACAAACCAGTGAGATCACCTCGAGTGTAGGGCAGCTCTGACGGCACTCCTGCGAAACAGGCGCCGACAGGCCGGGCTCACTTGCCCTGGGTTCCGACACGTGCCAGAAGGACCGCAGCGGCCAGGCCAGGCCTCACAGGGTTCTGGGCACTCTCCTCGCTCCCCCCTTTGGGATCGGGCCTGTTTATCACCCCAGGCCTAGAGACAGGAGGGGCGGGGGACGTAAGGCACTGAATGAACACGGTGTATTTTGTTCTAACCAATGAGGCAAGTTTTTACATGAACACAGCAGAAGCAAGCATGTAACAGAAGCATTCTCAGTTACTACAACTGCACTTGAGCCACAGAAATATTAAAGACTGCAAGGTGGTTTTAGTGACCTCCGTGACCCATCACAGCAGAGGAAAGCGATCTGTGATCCGGAAATAATGTGACACTGACACATCACCCAAGGTTGGAAGGAAGTTTAAGAGAATTTCACCTTTCCATGTAAGGGTGCTTTTGAGAGGTTTCCATAGTTTCAAATTCACTTCACAGCCGGCCCTAAGGGAATGGCACAGCTGTGAGTCCCGGGTCTGAGATCAAAGCAAGGTGACATCCATCTCTGCAGCAGCCAGGGCAGTGGCCCTTCTTTACCTGCCTACAACTGAAGCAACGACCACTTCCTTTAAGTGCTTATGTCAAATCATAAAGAAAAGGAAAAAAAAAGGCATTGGGCAAACATATTGTTTTCTTCCAACCGTCCTCCCCACCCCCACGCTCTAAGACTCTGCTCCTCGGCCCTGGGGGACACGGCTTACCTGAAGTCCTTCAGCTCCTGTTTGCTGCTGCTGCTGTCCTCCCTCCTGCTCTCACTCGGGTCGGCAGCAGCTGCCAGCTGGAGGCTCCGGGTGATGGGCCCTCCACTGCGCTCTCTCGATTTTACATTGAACCGATCTGTTCTTTTCTTACTGGCCAGGGCGGATCTGCTTTGCAAGACAGCTTTGCTTTTCTGCACCCTCACGTGCAGGGTCCGGGACGTCTTGCTCGAGAGCTGTGCAGAATGGTTCTTGGCCACGGCTTTGGGTTTTTTCCCCTCAGTGTGTGTTATTCTGGCCATTCTTATGGGGCTGGAGTTCCTTAACGAGGAGCTCGGTTTCTTGGACTTCACTGGCGCTGCGAATCTGACATTCTGCTTGGACCTGAAGGACGAGGAGGGCAGGGCGGCCTGAGCAGGGCCTGCGCTGCGGGCTCTGGTCTTGCCCAAAGGAGCCTGTGAGCTCTGCATTTTAATCTCTGCATCCGCTGTCCGTCTGCGGCTGCTGTTACTGTTCCTGTCACTGCTTGCAGGTGACGCGTGTCCACCTTTCTTGGATGAATGGGAAACTTTTTTTTTAGAAGGAGAAAGCGGTTTTTTGGGACAGCTAAAAGCAGCATGCTTATTCAGGCTGCCGATGTACGTGAACTCCCTGTTGCAGTATGGGCAGATGTGTGAGGAGCACTCCGAAGCGTTTCTTAACTCAACCTTCTGCTTGGCAGATTTGGTTTTCTGCAGGATTGCTTTCTGGACAAGCTGGTTTTTTTTCTTCAATGCATTTAATTTGAGCTTATTTGGGGACACTTTGCTGAGCTCGACACTGAAGTTCAGTCTTTTGGGCTGTCCCATTCGTCTGAAGGTATTTTTCCCAGAGTTATCCAAAACCACCACCCCATTCTTGGGCTGCACAGTTTGTTTCAACGGCACCGGATTTTTCTTCGGGGTGTACCTCTTCTTGTCGCTAGCAGAAGCACATGCCAGAATGTGTTTGTGTAACTCAGGCATGTTGTCTACACCTTTGCCACACTTTGTACAGCGAATGGCAGTGCTAAAAGTCTGTGGAATGTTGTGGGTAGTGAAATTGGTGGCCGTCACCCCGATGCCCATGGGGTTTCGGTGATGGTACTGAAACGGAGGTGGCTTAAAGCTTGGGTAATGCTGATTGAGGCCTAGTCGAACATCCGGATCTTTCGTCTTTATCCCAGAAGCCATTATTTTTATAGTTGTGTAAAGCTCTTCAGAAGAATCGTTGAGCTCCTCTTCCTCTTTCGCTGTCTCCGAAGGGTCTTCTGGCAGACTCTGCACGTGCTCCGCGCAGGCCTTGCTGGGGTCTGTGAAGTTCTGTGGCCTCAGCGTGCCACTTTCAAACTCGTGGTGCGTGCACGCCTTATCTGGGTGGAGATCTCGCTGGTGCTGCTGCAAATTGCACAGAAAAGCAAACTCTTTTTTACAAACTGAACACACAAAGATATTCCCAACTCCATGAAGCAAAAAACGATGTTCTGACAAGTCAGTTTTAGCCTTAAAAAGCTGCACACAAAATTCACATTTGAAGGGCCATTCTTCAGCATGAACAGACAAATGTTTGGTTAGATCTTTAATGGAAAGAAAAGGCGATTCACAGACATTGCAGACGAAGTTTTTGCTGAATGTTTCCTGAACAACATCACGTTCAACTGCAGACTGGGGTTCTTCCCTGGGCTCTGTTTCTTCGCTCTCTAACTCCTCCTGTTTGAAAGATATCATAGGGAGAGAGGCTTCAAGATTATCCCCAGAGGAGACGACGGATGACACTGCTGAGAGAGGAGGCGGGGAAGGGGAAGAGGAGGAAGATGAAGAGAATGAAGACGAAGATGAGGAGGAAGAAGATGACGAAAGTGTAGGAGGCCCCGGTGAGGCAGCGGACATGAGAGGCTCCACAGAAGGAATGGGAGACACCGAGGGAGACACCGTAGGAGAGAGAATCGGGAGTGGGGACTGCGTCGTAGCATTCGAGAGCGGGGAGGGGCACGGATGAGGAGATGCCCCGGAAGAGGGGGCTGGAAGAGGTACGGTAGGAAGGAGGGGAGGAGGAGGTGTGGCAACAGTTAACACAGGAGGGCAGGGCGGAGGGGAGGAGGGGCGTGTTGGCATCAAGAGAGGAGGCAGCTGCCCAGAAGAAAGGCAAGGTGTCTGCAGGGCAGGAGAGGAAGGAGAAACATCAGGTGGGGACTCTGCAGCAGGAGCAGATAAACTAACGTCAGGGCCAACATCAGGTTCAGCTTGAGGATCTAGGGATTTACAAGGACTCGGACTCCTGGTCACATCTGATGTGTTCTCGGCGGGCACACCGATGCCATTGTATTCATTGAGAAGAACCTTCTGCAGCATGCAGGTGGTCGGCTTCTTCTTCCTGGCTGCGCTGCAGGCTGGCTGCACCAGGGCACTGTCTCTGGGTTCCCTGCCTTCCGAGTCGCTGCAGGGCTTTCTGTGCACGCTGAGATCCAACACGGACTCCCACGGGACCAGAGTCTTGGCTGCACCCTCGGCCTTCTGTTTGACGCTGCTGGACAAATCCAGCGGCTGCTGGTTGCACACATTGCTGTATGTGGAACTGGACGCCCACTCTTTAGATACCTTATATTCATCAAAGCCTGGAGGGCTCACGGCTTCTCTCTCGTCTCTCCCAGACAAGGTCCATGCTGGGGAATTGCTGTGACTTTCTAATTTGGGCTTTTTGGAACTCAGAACCACATCAGTCCACACTGCTTTACCGTCACTCTGCTTCCCGAAGTCTCGGAGGGCAGGACTGTGCTGCGGAGAACTGGGAGGGGAGCTGGTCCGCCGCTTAAACCTACTCGCGGTCACGGGTAACATGGATGCGGGAGCAGACACACAGACAGGACCTAACTTAGGGAGCTCAGCGGCTGACAGCCCTGAGGGAGGAGTCGGTTTATCCTGGGTCTGGAGGAGCTGCTTGAGCTTGGATGACAAATACACACCCTTCTCCTTGTGGAAAGACACCACCTCCGCAGTGGGTATGCTGAGCGGCAGGCTCAAGGAGCACGAGGGGGCGGCAGGCTCAGACTCCGCTTCTGCTTTAATTTTGGGTAACACGGGAGGACTGGCAGTTCTGCGTTTCTTGGACTCACTGTTTGTGCTGCTGGAAGGCTCTTTAGGAAGATCGTCTGTTATGGGGACCTGCGGGGTCTTTATGTTTTGAGTGATTTCCACTGTGACTGGAGTGAGCAGACAGTTTATACCGTACAGGTCTGCCGAATTGGACTCCATCTCGATCACATCACAGTTACTGGTGCTGCTGCTGGTCTGAATTTTACCGTCAATATAGTAATTTAAGTTTTCGGAGATATTGCTAGAAATATCCATGATGTACACGTCATCTCCCTCCCCTTCTTCCTCTGGTTCTGTGCTCGGTACATAGACATTCTGGGCAGGCTGGGCCTGCTCTGCAGGCAGCTGTGGCTCTTCCAAGAGGCCGCCTTTCCTCCTCACGCCTTTGGGGATCAGATGGCGCTCGTGAACTCTACGCTGATGCCGTCTCATGTTAGTATGAGTTCCAAAAACCTTTTTACAGTATTTGCATGGATGAAGCTCTTTAACGTCTCCATTCTCTTCTGCAACAGAAGAATGGACTGTTTCTTGGGAAGCGGTCTCTGAACTCACGAGCAGGCAGTCTTGCCCAAGACCGGCAGGGTTCGAGTCATCTTTTGGAGCGGCGCTGTCTCCAGGCCCTTTGCCATCAGCGGGGTCTTCTGACGGCTGTAGTGTTAGGCTGGGTTTCCGCTTCAGCCCCACCTCGTGGCGACGCTCATGCCTCCGCCGGTTAATCTGTGTGCCGAACGCTTTCCCACAGTACTTGCACTTGAAGGCATGGCTGACCGTGGACACATGGATGTGCATGTGGCGCTCCAGCCCCTGTTTGGTGGTGAACTTCCTCTCACAATGCTGACACGGGAACATCAACGTCTCGAATGCATCGCCATTGGCCTCCTCCTTCGCTCTGGGGATTCTGGGAGCAGGTGCCACCTCTGGCGAGTCCTCCACAGTTTCGTTTGAAATATTTTTTGGTTCTTCTAATAAATCTTCTAGTTTCTCATCACACCGTATTTCTGGCTCTTTCAAAGAACTTTCATTTGGCACGTCAGCCTCCTCTTCTCCCTCTTCCTCCAGTTCATCATCTTCATCCTCTTCTTCCTCCTCTTCTTCCTCCAAGTCGTTCACCTCACAGTTTGTTGCTTCTAGCTGCTCGTCTGGCTCTGCCTGCGGCTCACAGGCGGGGGGCGCGCTGACTAGTTCCGGAAGCACGTCCTGACAGACCACCTCCTGAAGGTCGGCTGTCTGCTCGGCCGCGGAGGCGGAAGGCTTCTCGTCCTCTTCTTTGGAACCTGGAGAGCACAGGGAAGCAGAGGCACGGTGGTGAGGGCAAACCCAGCTGGGGTCAGGGGCAAATCCTGCTATTTAAGGGAGGTCATGATCAACTTAACACACAACACTCTCACCTACACCAGGTTGTACTGGACTGGAATCTATTTCATTCATTCAGTTACTATTTATCGAGTACCTGCTAGTAGCATGTGAACAGAGTCATGTGGAGCTTGCACCCTCTTCTGTGTCTGGTCGCACCTATACACGCACATTTTCATGTACAGAAATTGTAGTGCTGAAAATTGTGGCTGACACTGGGTTTCAGAAGACTAGCTGTGAATTCCAATTTCTCATGATTCAAAACTGAAATAAGAAAACTGCTAAGTATATCACCAGGTTAGATTCTTAGTGGTCTTTCTTGAATGGAATGATTCTCTCCTACCTTCCTGACTCAATCCACACACTTCAAAGCCTGAACATTTTTCAGAATCATGTGATCAGAATTTTCTCAAGGAAGACCATCTCTTCAAAGCCTGGTACAATTATGAAGAGCGCAGGAGTCTCAGTGCCCAGCAAAAGCCCAGGTGGCCGGGAAGGACCCACGAGTCAGGCGACGCTGAGCAGAGGCCTGAAGAAAGTGAGTCACGCTGACCCCTGGGGGAGGAAGCCCTCTGGACAGACGGCAGATGCGTGAGTTCTGAGTCAAGAACTCGTTAGATGTGTTCAAGGAAAAGGCTGTGGGTGAGGGAGGGACCAGCGGAAGGCAGGGGAGTCGGAGATGAGATCAGAGGCCAACTCCAACAGGGCCTCGGAGACTGCTGGCCTTTATTCCGAGTAAAACAACGAGCTACCAAGAGTTCTAACAGAAATAACTCATATTCAAGAATCACTTGAGCTGCTACGAGGAAGACAGAAAACTCTCAGTGGATTCGGGTATAGGCAAGGAGACAAGAAAGCTCTATTCTCCAGGAGAAAGGTGGGATGGAGGGGACCAGGGTGGCGTGGGGAGGTGGCGGGAACAGTCAGACTCTTCATGTATTTTGGAGATGAGCTGAGAAGATGTGCTGGCTGCCTGACTGTGGCAACAGAGGTGTCAAGGAGGACCCCAGAGCAGCCATAATAACCCTGCTGACTAAGCGGCAGGAGACCGAGGAGTTTGGTCGGTGTGCGTGCTGGAGGAAACCAGGTTGGCCTGGATGGGCTCCACTCTGAGGTCCCTAACAGGTATGCGGGTAAAGGTGCTCAGTGGTTAGCTGCAGCTGACTCACTCAATGACTCATCAACAAAGGGCTAGAGCCCGGAAACGTCCAGGTTCTCAGATTCGAAACAGTGTTTGAAGCATGGGACTAGACAAGGTCACCTGGAGAGTAAATGCAGGCAGAGAGGTGGGCAGGATGACCTCAGTACTTAGAGGTCAGAGGAAAGACCAGTGAGGCGTCTGGAGAGCCAGAGGCGTGGTGGCCCTTAGGCTCAGTGAAGACAGTTTCAAGGAGGGAGCGGTCACTGTGTCCAGAAGTGCTGCCAGGCTGGGTGAGACGAGGGGAAAGGAGAAGCACCGTGATCGTGATCGTGACAACAGTGTTAGTGAGGATGTGGGGACACAGGCCTGAGGAAGTTCCTAAGAGAATGTAAGAAGGAGGGAGGGACAGGGAGACTACAAGCAACTCTTTCAAGTTCAGCTACAAAGAAAAGCAGAGAAAGGGGAAAGAAAATACAGGGACAGCAGGGGGACTCTAAGACCGGAGCTGCCACAGTACCTTTAGCGCTGACATAGAAGGCCCTTTCCCTACACTGCCACCCGAGTCTCTGCTCGACTAGGCCCCTTGGACTGCAGACACTGGGGACTCAGAGAGGCTCTGCGGAGGAGGCGGAGCTACCAGGCCCTCGCCTGGCTGTGGGCTGGCTCTCCACGCACTCACTGGGCAAACCCTGACTGCAAGCCAGTACTCGGTGAACAAGCCTGCCGAGATCCCTACCCTTACAGAGCTTCACCCGAATAGGAGCTACATGCAAGGAAGCAGGCAGCACTGCCAGAGCAAGTTCACGGCTGTGCTGGAGGAGCACGTGCTGCTACAGAAGCACACGGGGGGACATCTTATGTGGCTCAGTTATTCAGAGAAGGCTTCTTAAATGAAGTACTAAGCTGAACCTGAAGGTCAGACGTAGAAAAGGAAAAGTAACAGGAGGAATCAAAACAGGGAGCACACTGTGGATTCCTTTGGACTTATCTGGGGGCAACGGAAGTCCATTAAGCTACTTTAGAGCAGGAGAGTGCCCCTTGAGAGATGTGGCTGCCCTGAGGATGCAGGGACTGGGAAGAGGCATTACTGCAGGCAGAAGACGAATAATGACACAGTGGCATTAGGAGGGAGACAGAAGCAGTGGAGGCGGAAAAAAGGTGGCAAGGCTGTCAAGATTGAAGAGGCCTGTCACAGACCTGGTGACCGGACACAGGGGAGAGGAAGGGCTAAAAATGCCAAGTGTTCTGAGCTCTGCAAATGCAGGAGATGAACACGAACCCAACTGCTCAGCCCTAACCACCTTGCCGCCTCCTAGGCAGACCAGTCTTACTTTCACCCATCTGTTACTGTATTTACGAGCAATGAGGCTTCTGTCTCTGAACAGAAACCAGCCTTCTCTCCCCCAGACAAATTTCATGAACTCCATGAGTTTTCCGCGAACTGGGAAACCAGGCATTTGATAGTGGTAATGCATTTCAGATCAGGAACTACCTCCCTTTTCAAATACATGTTCAACACAGACTCCCCATGTAGCTAAAAAAAAAAAAAGGTTGGAAATGAGACAACAGAAAAGGAACATAACTTCTCTAGGGCCCAGAGTTCATTTTTGCCCAAAATGTATGGCTTTTAAAGAAAAAAAAAAATTCCTTTTCTTTCTCTGTGATTGGAGAACAATTCCAGATTTGGAATTGTCCAAAGCAACACGAACCGAACCCGCACAGTCCTGCTCCCCAGCAGACCCACGCCAGTGTGGTCCACGCGCCCACGTGCTGAGCCTAAACGTCAGGGAGGCTCCGGGAACACGGGGGTCCAAACCGCGGGCTCAGACCGTTTTTTAAGGACGTGCAGAACCTTCGGGAGAGGCCGACAACTACCCAGTACAGAACTAATCATTTAACCAGTTACTCCACAAAAAAGTAACCATTAA
This sequence comes from Tonatia bakeri, assembly GCA_004024845.1. Lineage (NCBI taxonomy): Eukaryota > Metazoa > Chordata > Mammalia > Chiroptera > Phyllostomidae > Tonatia > Tonatia bakeri. Next base: position 17,387 of record PVIA01006294.1, on the reverse strand, counting down.
GCATCTTTTTCCGTGGGACCTGATGTTCTATCTGAAAAAAAAAAATAACTGTCTTGAGTTTCTTGAAGGGAAGATGGGGCTGCTGGGTTTTCTTTTTTAATTCTGCCACTAAAGGTAGTGAGGTTCTTTAGTATTTTTGTTGCTGAAATAAATGTCCTAGCAACTCTGCTATCAGTGGGCAGACATAGTTTTATAAGGTTCTGGAGAATAAACGAGTCTATTCTTGCTTCATGAAATGCCACAGGAAATTACGATACTTTATGAATGTCACTGCCACAGAAGTGCTCATAAAATGGCTTAAAAGGAATCCAAAATATCTTGTTGGATTTCCTCCTCTACAAATGTTTCTTGAAAGAGTCACAGGCCTCCACTTTGAAATTCGCCTAAACGACTCCCGAGCAAGCTCTGGTCTTTGAGTCAGCTGGCTGCACAACAAATGAAAACGGGGCTCCCTCCTCGGTGACAGCGCCAGTCTCAATACGGCGGCTGGACTGAGCAAGCTGCCTTTCGGATCAACTTTCAGCCCGTGCCTCTCGGAATTCTTACAGCATGAATGGCTGAGGATATTAATCCTCAGAAAAACAAGAAAAAAGAAAGTTTGGTGGGGAGACATTCTGTACACTTTTTGTTCTGAAACATAAGATCAAGGGTGTTTGATATTCTAGGTAATTTTTTAACTGACATATAAAAAACACCTGCAGTATATAATTTGTTAAGTACAGAGCAAGACACAATGTTTACAAGGTAAATACATCGATGTGCCCACTCCACAGATACGTGACAAAGTAGTAACTGCACCCGTCTGTCCCTGTCAGTCTGACTTCTGTCACCGTAAATTTCTTTGATGGTTTTGAACTTTGTGAATTATTTAGAAATGCAATCATACAGAGTGTTTCATCTTATTTTAACCAGGGCATAATTTCATTTTTAACAAGAAAGGTCTTCAATCATTTTTGGAAGGTTTGTAAGGCGCCTTCTTGCTATTTAATAACCTTTATAGTTCTTAAATGATTCTCAGAAGGGTATTCCAAGGAGATATAAAGTTATACTAACTGGTGTTAGAGACCTAAACATACAAGTCCCATACCCCAGCTTACCTTCTGCAGAATCTCTCATATTTGCAGAGGCGGAATCTGGCTCACTTGTCTTCAGCTGTATGTCTTCAGTTTTGCTTCCTTTGTTTTTATTTTCCTGGGGTTTTTTCTTCCCTGAAACACATTATTTAGTTATTTGTTCATTCATTCATTCACTCACTATTACCCTGAGTTCCTGAAGAAGACAACTACTAATCCACTCACAGCAAACTGTCTATTTCTAGGCAGCTATCACTTCAGATCCCTAAAGAAAGGAACACACAATGAACATAAATACTTTCAAGTCATGTCCGAGAAAAGGGAAAACCCGTAGATCCATATTTTTGAGAACCTTGGGCAGAGTTCCCTCTTAGCTGTAACAGCTATCACACTAGTAAGATAATATACTCTAGAAAAGTTAACAACAGTGATGTCACAGGAAAACTGGACAACAGCCCCAAGTTCTAAGACCACACACGTAAGAGGGACTGGCAGAAGGCTGGTTATTTATTAGAAGCACATTAGGAAAAACAGTATGGGGTAACTTGGGGCCCTTGTAGTTAAGATATGAATATAACTGTCAAAGTAAAACAACAGAAGCAGAGATTCTGCTGAGCTGCAAGAACACACACACACGACAGCTTGAATGTCAAAGGCAGAGTAATTACGAACGACTCACTGTCAGCTGGCAGGGCAAGGCACGCTGAGGGTCCAGAGCAACTCAGCATTTCATTAACAATTCAGAGGCTAGAATTCATGAAACCTTAACTAAATGCCAAGCGATACCACGGTTCAGAAGAGGAAAATGCAGCCCATTTCTGACAAGCAGGAAGAACAAATTCAAGCCACCAACACACTCAGGAAGGATAAACGGTTCTTCACAGAACTTCCTACAACTGGAGGTTCAGAAGTTGTCTCTCTAGGATTTAACCAGAGGCTGCCGACCCTTCTTTGCTATTTTTAAAATGCTAAGTTTCTTATGCCTGATAGCTTTTATTTTTCAATTTTCAGACTCAGAATAGGCTCCTATCACCTTGCCCCAACAATATCCTTCTGTTTCCGCAACGCTCTCCTCAACCCCCCGAGCTTTCCCTAGCAGACCTCTAGCCATCTTTCACTCTGAGTCAGACACGCTGGAAACCACTGGCAACTTCTGGAAAATGGTATTCTCCTTAACACAGAATCACTACGGAACAGCATAATTAACCAAAATGTAGGTAAGAGATAAAAATTCAGATCAGAAACATAAAATATCATCACTGCAAAAATCATAATGGCTAAAAATAAAAACATCAATTACAATACAGAGCAAATATTAATCCTAAAAAAATATACCCGGATTTTGAGAAATATTTAGGAGGTTCAACAAGGACAAAAGTACAAAATACTTAATAATCAGCCATTTAATGTTAGTCTTAAAAAGAAAATTCTAAAATACCATTTGAAATCTCTAATTCTTCAGTAAGAAAACCGGTTTTCTGCAACTGTGTACGAGTTCTCTCAAACGATTTCTGAGAACGAGTCAATCCGCTCATTTCCGAAGGCAGCCGAGAACAGGACTTCACGGAGCCGAGTCCTGGTGGGAACAGGGGCAGAGTCTTCGGGGAAAGGCAGATGTGTCTCCAGGTGGAAGGAGTGTAAACCAATCCCCTCTGCAAGGGCGAGGCCAGGAAAACTCGTCACCACTGCAGAAAGTCACCTCCTCTCTCCAGTGCTTCCCGTCAACAGCACTGTCTGATGATGACAACAGCTCCTGAGGAATCCAGCGGTGCTTCAGGGAACTTGGATGCTAACCTTTCGCCAGTTTTCCGGTCTCCAGGAGGACTCGCACGCAGCCCGCAGCAGACTGCTGGCAGCAGACAGGGCAAATACCAGTGACTGGCTACTAAGGTTAACTGCTCTAGTTCTGCGGGTCGTGTCTCATGAGATCCATGTAAGGCAGGGGTGACAAACTCGTTTTCACCGGGGGCCACGTCAGCCTCGTGGTTGCCTTCAAAGGGCCAAATGTAGTTTTAGGACTGTATAAATGTAACTACTCCTTAACTAGGGGCAAGGAGGTCGGCGCTACCGCCAGGCAGAAACAAGGTTGGGGCGGGGGGTGGGGGGGGCCTTGTGTTTGGCACCTGTGCTGTAAGGGCTCTTGCCTGCCTTCAGATGCTTCATTCAAAAGTTATATTCAGAAAAGTTTTGCCCTGGGTGAAAATCAGTAATTTGTTATAAGACATTAGTACTGCCTCACGTCCTCCAAATAGGCCTCTTACTTTCTACTCTACAGATACATGCTTTTGAAATACACTAGAAACAAGGGTATGGTCCAAACCTTCCCTCTTATGCATAAACCTCACATGCATTAAGAAACATTGCACTGTAAAATTTAACAGAAATACAGATGTCAATTTATTGTAATACAATCCCTTGCAAAAGGTCTTCTTTAACATCTCAAGCACTACAGAGGCTAGTGAGCAGGTGATACAAAAAAAGTAAACTGGCCTATATGTACACAGCATACTAACTGAGATTTCTAGATTTTGATTCTAATAAAGCAAAGCACAACTTTAATAATACCATTCCTTCACAACATGTACTCAGAATGAGACCAGACGACTACCTAAAAGGTAAAACTACTATTGGAAGTTTTATTCTCTGCTTAGCTGATACTGAATGTCAAATGTCTATTTTTCGACTCTCCAGACCTAACCAGTGAGAAGGATCCCTCCCGTCCCCAGGTGCCCTCTTTCAAAGCCACCACCAGGAAAAACCCTGACACCCTAGGAAGAGAAGCCCCTTGTGGCAGGTCCACCTGCAGCCTATTCCGAGGGTCACCAAGGGCCTCCCACCCCAGCTGCACAGGCCGGCCCCAGGGCGCCTCCACCGCAGCCGGGAGACAGTGGGCCAGGCCACGCTCTGCTATGGGGCCGTCTTGAGGCCTCGGAGGGTGCTCAGCCACATCACTGACCTTCACCCGCTAGGTGCCTGTGTCACTACCGCCCTTCTAGTGTGACAAGTGAAAGTCCCTAGACGTGGCCAAATGGCCCAAATGGATTGGGGGGGGGGGATTCTCCCCCGGTTAAGAACCATAAGGCTAAACCAAAATAGCGTGGGCCACTAAAGACCTGCAACTCTGCAGTTTATACATTTATCAGAAATTTTAAAAGTATTTGGATAACACTAATAAACCAATTCTAAAAACAAAGAAATGGGAAATTAAATTTATCTCGTAAGTACCTTTTGGTGAACACCAATAAACTTAGTTTTATGATGGAAATGCATCTATCATGAATCTAATTAACATCATTCATTCATGGAACTGAAATCATCGGATACACGAAATGATTTTCTCCATCTTTATCAGAACGTGGAACACTGGAGCTACCTCCCATCAGGACTGTAGACTAGTGGTGCAGGAACTACTGAAATCACCTGACCTGCCTGCTATTTCATAAGAGAAACCAAAGGCCAGGTCCCCACAGGGACCACCCAGGCTGGGACACACCAGAAGCGAGGGCCTGTGTGTCCTGACTCACACTGAGGTGTGCCTGGTGTCCCGCACAAAGGCAAACATCGCAATAACAGGTGATGGAAACAGTTCCATTTCCTTAAATCAGTACATTTCCCCCCCTGGTATTTGGTTTCAGTTCTATACATAATCAAATTAAAATAAAAAGCAAGCCTATAACCAAAAATACCCCGAGTGATGGCTTTTACAAAGGGGAGGGGGTGGCTGGTCTCTATCTGTGAGAGCCGGCGCGGCAGAGCCCACTGGGAGCCTGGTAAGTACACGTGTGCACTTACCATCAGGTTCCTGCAGGGTCCTACACAGAGGCTACTGCCAGCTGCGTGCTCCACTTGCTCTAAACAAGAAAGATACAGGAATGAAACACAAGGAAAGTGAAATGGAAACAATGACAAAGAACATAATGAAGCAGAGAACAAAACTGTATGCTTATATATAAGGAAAAGAAATATACACACAAAGATGAAGAAAACGAAATGAAACAGAAGGAAAATAGCAATTATCTATTGCATCGAGGTTCTCACCAAAAAGACTGTAAATGAACCCCTGTCCGTGGTTCGGGTGGGAGGTGGTATACTTACTCTCAGGTCTGCGCCATGCCTGTGCCGTGGGACTGATGCTGTTACCGCCGGAGCACCGCGCCGCGAGACCCGAGAGGGCCACGCCGTGCCTCTCCTTTTACAGAGACACGCCCGGACCAGAGAGGTAAAGCCATCTACCCGAGGCCATACAACCAAATTAACTCTAGTGGCAGAATTAAAACCCAAGAATCACGATGCTAAAAGTGCTCCTTCTACTGCCCTTGTTTCTGAAGACCTAAAGTGGCATAAGAACAACTTAATCTTTAGAAAGCACTTTGTATTGATTATTTTATTCACAGGCAAATGAAAGTGGTATAAAGACTCCCACTGCATTTATAGAAAAGGAAAAATCAAGTTGGGATGCAGATTTTTTTCCACATCAATTTTATCTATGCCAGAAACAAGTATGAGTCGACAGCAGAGAACCCCAATCTGAGCAAACACGATTCACCGTTAAATATCAATAAAACTGGTTTTCTTGTAAAATGGCTACCATACAGAAAAACCTGACAGCCACAATGATGAATTTTTTTTTAAGATTTTATTTGTTTTTAGAGAGAGGAGAAGGGAGGGAGAAAGACAGGGAGAGAAACATCAACGTGCAAGAGGTACATCGATTGGTTATTTCTCACACGCCCCCAACCAGGGACCTGACCCACAACCCAGGCATGTGCCCTGATCCAGAATCAAACTGGGGACCTTAATCCCCTGAGCCACACCAGCCAGGGCTACAATGATGACTTCTTAAACACAATGTGAAGCATTATACTGCTGCCACGTGGGATGCAAGGTGCAAGACCAAAACTGCCTACACTGTCACATGAGTAAGTTCTGGACTACGTTATACTCTTCCGATACGGTAAGCAAACACCAGGAAATTCCAGAGAACAGTGTTTCATTTAAAAGTGTTCAGGCATCAGATAGAATACACAATTCTAGAAGGCAGGCTCAAGTTTCATTAGAAATCCATCACAACAGCGAAGGCTCACGCACCCGGTGGTCTGAAGGAATTAAGTTTAGAACCCCACGCAGCTCTGTGAGCCCCGCCTCCTCGCCAGGAAGCAATTCTGACGCAGGAAGTCAGAATTCCGTAACAGCAGGTCTCTGCAGTCTTTGGGGAGCTCCCCATCTCACTCAGTGGATTCCAAACCCGCACAACCCTCGGGGGAAGCTGCCCAGGGCACAGGGTAAGATCCTCAAGGAAATGAATGGGCTGCCCTAAACAGAAACTGGCACGGGCTGTGCCTGCAGCCTCCAGCTCCCCGCCCCTCTACCCAGCCCAGGATCCTGCACCGGACCCTCACCCTCTCCACTTCCCACAATTAATTACCTCTGATTACATCATTACAAAACCCAAATTTTTTTCAGCCTTTACCAGCCCAATGTTCTCCTTTATGTTCGCCAGTTTGATGGGTCTTACATTCTTCCTTTTTTTTGGCGGGGGCGTGGGGGGGTCTTACTTTCTTCAGATTACTCTCCCCAACCCTACGACACTATCATCTAGAATTTCCTGCTTTTTGTAACCATTCTTTTGTAAAATCTTCCTCTTCTTCCTGCCCTTGGAACTGGAAGACTGGAAGCATGCTTTCCCGTGAAGCTGAAGAAAGGCTTCAACCACACGTTCTGTCCGGGGGCCGGCAGAGATCTTAGCAAACAGAAGAGACACAGAATGATAGAATTCAGGGGCTACATTAAAAGGTAAGAGAGAGCAGAGGAAGAAGCCTAAGATTTGGAGCAGGAGCCATAAAGATGGTCTCAGTTGGCTTCCCCAACCCACAAACACACCTCTCTGAGCTGTCTCATGACATGAACAAAAATCTCACAGCAAGTTTGTAGCAAAACTGGGGCGTTTGTTCCCATGCATTTCATTATGTTGTTCACTGTGTTCTAGCAGCCTTGTTAGTGGCTTCCTGGGTTCCAATCCCACCCTTAAAAACGAGAATTCACAGTGCCATCCGCATTTCAGGCAAGTTTGGGAAACTCATCACAAACACTTGAAGTCGTTATACATGTTGCTGAGTTTCTGAAAGGCAAGGGCGTGATTTTCCTGAGAGCAGGCCAGCGTGGCACTGATACCAGCCCCAGAGATGTCTGGTTCCGAGAGGTAAATCAGGGTCCTGAAAGCAAATGAAAAGCTTAACTGGAAAAAAGCATGAAATTCACGTTAAATGATATTTTTTATAGGATTAAAAAAAGAGCCAGCTCTCCAACAGATGAGGTAGCAAGGAAGGGAAATCAGTGGGCAACCGCAAAGCTGCTGGCTCCCAGACGGCTACAGTGACGCTCTGCGCGAGCTGGAGAAGCTGGGCGGGCGGAGCCTCGGCTCTGTCTGATAGCTGGCGGTAGTCTAACACTCCGTGGCTGGTGTGATGAGTAGAGAGAGGCCAGAAACACACATAAACTAAACTTTCTGCAAAGAATTAACAGTTCATTTCAAAATAGTTTCAATATCCTCGATGCAGGCTTAAAACTTTTAAAAAAATGTCTGAGTACCCAAAAGTCACCAAAAGTCACTGACAGGACCACCAGCCAGGAAGCCTGGAGCAGCAGGACTGATGGGAACAGTGGGAAAGACACTTGGACCAGACGGGCTTCCACAGAGGTCACCGCATGGCACACGGCATGTGCCATTGGCCACTCAGAAGGGCCCTTATGAACGGCCCAGGTGAGACCAGTGGGCAAACAAGCCACTGGGAGCCTCAACCCACCAGGCTGTGGTGCTTGAGAGAGAGAAATCTGAAGCAAACAGATGCTGTAACAGTTGGTTTTTATGACAACAATATGCTATACATTTTCTATAGACTTCTTTTCCACACAAAATAACTCCGAAATGTACCTGATGGCAAAAAATTATGTTAATCTCCTTGGACATTAATTTGAAATCTTTTTTTGTGAACTCACCAAGAGCTGTCTGTAACCTAGAGGCAAATGATAAAAATAAAGCCTCTCTGGCTGTAAGTTGTCCGTGGTACTAACACAGGGCTCTAGGCCTTGCTTCCAACAGAAACAATGGAAAAGTCCTGGCTACTTCAGTGGTGCGGCTCCCTGCACAAATTCCTGGGATGCTTGCATCCCGCCAGGGCTGTGCAGCCTTCTCCAGCTTCACCGCTGGGGCTACGCTCCCAGCCCCTCCGAACATCAAACAGCGAAGATTACATCTGAAGGGGACCTTTCAATTTCTCTAAAAAAAGGCTTTTAGTGGCTTTGACTGGATAATTCCAAATACTAGAAATAAACTTTTGTAAACTCAAATTAAGAAAGTAACTTCCTTACGCTCTTTGGAACCTCAAAAAGTCTTGCGACATACACAAAATTATAAAACAGGCTAGTTAAATAGTTCTGAAGTGTAAGCACATAGTCTGTTCTGTTTTTAAATTATTTTAATTTCTGGGATTCTTCTCATGGATTTTCAGGAGCCTTCATTTTATAGAGGAAAAATATATATACCTAAAGCCTGAAACCTCACATATAAAAAAGTGAACTGGCAACTACAAACTGAAGAACTGATTTCAGGCTGGGATATTAGTCCCCAGTGGCCAAACCGCTAGGACTGGGAGCTGAGCGGGGAGGTGGCTGGTGCGTTCCCAGCGCCTGGCAGCCCCCTGAAAACGGAGGAGATGGCCACGCCCTAGAGAATTAGTCTCACCTGAAGAAAAAGCATTTTTTTTTCTGTCAAAGCCCACGACAGTTTTTACAATACAATATCCTGATGATTTAACTTAGTCTAGTTTTAAAAAAATTTAGTTTAAAAGGACTTTCAAGAAGTAAAACCTAGATATAAATCTGAATCAAGAAACAGTTACAAGACTTTGAATTCGTTCTTTACGGAACTGGTCACAGGAACAATGGCCAGACTGTATTACTTACTAATAAAATCAGTCCAGTTCACCCATCAGTGTAAACCGAGAGGGTCCACAGTAAGATGCTGGCAAGTGACTCCCATTGAAGTGACCACTGATGAGGGTGTGGTGCCTGTTCCCTATCTGGTTGTATCTTCTCACTTTTCTAGCTGAGCATTTGCTTACATAACACACACACAAAAATAATAATAATAAAACATCTTTTTAAAAAATACCTGCGAAAGCAAAATTAGTGAAGCCATTGAAAATGTTTCTTTTGGTTGGGATTAACATGTAATTCTGTAAAAGTACAATTTGGAAAAGGCCTCCACTTTCGCCCTTGCCTGCAGAGCAAAAGGTACTGCTGAAGTGTGTCTCGGTTTTCTGGCTCCTACCTGAACACGCCAGTTTAAGTGTCCAGAAAAAAGCACTGGTCCCCAAAACACCAAGTCCACAACGCACGGTTATAAAGATTTAAAAGGGCCTTAAAATATTCCTAGCAGACATTATTAAACTGTCGAAACTGCTTAAGCATTCAGACGACCGCTGTCGGCTTCTGGCGTACATCCCCCCACTCCTTTCCCCTGCCTCGCACTCCCTCCAACAAAAATTCACCTGCCTCCTCTTGAGAAGCCACACACTTCCTATTCTCTTTCTGTTTCACCCACCATTACTTAAATCGGAAGTCTACTTTAAATCATCGTACTGGGTGCCTCCCAGCTGTGAGCCAAGGCTCGGGGTTGGGGCAGTGGTCTGTCATCGCCAAGAGGGTACTGGTCACCAACCCTATTTGCTTCTCCTAAAATGCAAAAATTAGACAATGGCATTGGAATATGTTGCATTTTGGTAGAGGTTTAAGAAATTCACTTATAAAAATAAGAGAATTTACAGAGAGACTAAACTCCCTAGTGCCTTTGTTCTACCATGGAATGACACATTTCATTCCAGAATAATTTCTAAGACGTCACGACTATTGTTAGGTAATCTCGTTCCCTTTTCTCTAAGCCCTCACTGTCCCCCAGCCCCTTTCCCGCCTGATCATGGACTGAGGCTTCGCTCACTGCTCCAGCAGAAAGAGCGGGGTCCACTCCAAGCTGACGCATGTGCCCTGGCTAGCACAAAGTCACCCACTCTGACAAACTCCAAACTGCCAGGGCCAGCTTTCAGATTCAAGAAGCAGAGAAGGAACTAAAGTGTATTCTCATAAAATAATTATTTTTAAATCAAAAATTACATTTAAGTTCTATTCTAGTTTTTCTTCTTACTGATGTTCACCTAAAAACAAACTCCTACTACCCTATCTAACAATGTACCTTATTCTCTAATGTACTAGCCTGTATCACACTATAGTATTATTCAAATTCAGCCCAAGCTCACTATGTAAAGTTTTTTCCAAATGCTTTATAAAGTTTCTGAAAGAATGGTGAAGAGGTATTCTGATACTTCTTTGGTGCTTATCATCTGTAAGGCCCTTCGCTAAGAGCTATGGGGAATTCACGTATTCCACTACAAAGCTGTCTGCCCTGAAGGAATTAAAAACTAAAGTTACGCATCTAACTTTGTAAAAACAAGCAAGCCCCTTTGAGAAAAGGCCCTACTGATGTCAACAAGAAGCAAGTTTTGAGTACAAAAATTGTTCCAGAGAATCTGTATTTCATTAAAAAAAAATTGCTTAAAGGGATGGGAAGAAAGGAGGGAGGAAGGAGCAGGGTGGAATGTAGAGAGAGGGAGAAAGGGAGACACACACAGAGAGGTGGGGTGGCGCAGACACCCCCGTGCCGCCAGGGGTTGCCAGGTGCGCCCAGGACACTCAGGAACCTGCTAAGGGGGCCGCAAGCTGTAGCCCTACTTAGGGCAGAGCCTCAGACCCTCAGCTCCTCCCACGCAGCCTTTCAGAAAGAGTAAGTCACACCCGGCGCAGGTCTCCAAGGATTACCCCACACTGCCTGCGTGGATGCTTCTCTCTTGTCAGTCTGGGGGGAAATGAGGCCCCTGGGGAGGAAGGGCTCCCAGAGGACCAGGGCTTGAAATACAGCTGCCTCCCAGCCAATGTCCACACTGGGAGGAAGGGTCTCACTCATTCCAGTTGCTCATTCACCGGCTCCCAAAAGGTTCTGTGTCCCACAGGTTACACGTCTTCCCTGCAAAGAGCTGGCTCCAACGCCAGGGAGACCTCCTGGACTGGGCCCTCCACTCCCTCCCGGTGTTGAGGTGGCACTCTGGATAAAATAGGTCCTCAAAGGGCTGAGGCCCACAAAACTGAAACTGTATTGTGCAGCCTTGGGCCATAACTGCATTAACGAGAAATAATTCTGCTCAGGGCAGATGGGAAGGAGCTATGACAGACGCCAGAGATAACCACCTGCTACTGCCGTCGGGGGAGAAGATGAGATGAGGGGCGCAGGGAACTTCACACAGTGCCCGGCAGGCTCTGTGAACGGAATCAATTGTCAGGATTACCCAGGGCAGATTCTGCTAAACAAACTATAGAAACCCCATGCCTACGAGCCTGAATCCTCAGCATATGTTCCTTCTTATGGAGACTACGGCTTTCTGCTTCCACTCACAACTCCGAATTCATCCATTTGTTTCGTTCATTTGTTCTCCATCAAATCACATAATCCCACCCAGATATCAGCATGGAAACGTTCAATCCAATGAGGACAGAAGTTTAACTGAAGAGAAGAGAGAATGCTGGCAAACACCAACCTCCCCATCGATATGTATTAATGACCTAACAGCAAAAGTTGTAAATATATTTCATTTTTAAGTCTGTAATCCACTGACTTTATTGTCACTATGTTTGATTTTTTAAATTAAACGTATTAGTTCATACTTTGGTGGTTCCCAATCTTTTCGGGAAGAAACCTCAGACCCTTTTAAAAATCAGAAAACACCTAAGACTCCTCCCCCAGATAGTCACAAATAGGCATTAACACAACATGTGGAGGCTCAGGGACCGCCTGTGTCATTACAGAGTCAAGGTGTGAGTTTCCATGAACGTGCACATGTCAAAGGAAGTATGTTTGTGCTTCTGGGGGGAGGAGGGAAGGGCTCTGCCTCCTCGGAATACCCAATACAAATGTTGCACAAAGAAGCAGGGCACTTGTTTCCTTAAAACTCAGACCATAAACTTAATTAGTACCATCTCCTCATTAGAAAATGACCCTTTCACACTTCTGGGTTTTCTCCTGCCTTCACATCCAAAAGGGTGGGAGCTAAGAGATCCCTCCTCTGTCACGGGCAGCACTGATATTGCTCCCACATAGTGCCTTTCAAGGCTGTCTGATAATTTAACATCTAAGAAAATGTATCAAAAATTCATCCAAAATGTCACCTGCCTTAAAACTTGGTTATGACAGTCAAGTAGAGCCACTCTGAGTGGTCTGGACCATGTCCAGTAAGACAGAAGATCAGGAAGAAAATAGAAAACCCTTCATTTGGGCAGCAAGCAAATAATGAAACATGAGTTCTCTGTCCGCCGACCTGTAGCCGCCAGTGTCCTAGTTTGCATAACTAGTGGAACCAGACAGCTTTTGAGAAAGATGCGGGTCTCTAGCATCTGAGGAATTCTCTGGTGCTGCAATGTTTGTCCAGTTCAGATGGAAAGAATCCCTTTACTCTTACCTAATTTGACATCTACTCCATGTCACCAAAGCAAACTACATGGATGTTTAAAGGACATCTTAAAAGATGTTGAAACTGTTCATCTTTTTCAAACCAAGAAATGCCACAATAAGCTAAGGAACAGGCAGAGCTGCCACAGACCTAACTGGTGCCCACCAAGGACGAGTGAAGAGCCCACAGTCAATGTGCCACACCCGTTCCTATGAGGCTCCCGCTCACAGCTCACAGTAACCCTATGAAGGAGGTTTCATCCCCATTTTAGAGACAGGTAAACTGAAGATCAAAACACGCAGAGTAACCCGTCCAAAGTCATACTGACCGACTGGTGGAGCCAGGCCTGGAATCCAGCCTCGTAACTCCAAGGGTACGTGCCAGAGCACCACAGTGAAGCCCACGTACTCCACAGTTCCCAGAACCCAGCTCCAGGCTCCCCCACCCAACACGCACACACATTTCAGGATCACCTTAAACAAGTCCTCCCTTGGCAAAGTACTGACCAAGCTGTATTTAATACAGAAGAAAGGGTGAAGCCCCAGCAGTATACTTCCACCCCACTAAAAAAAACTTCAGGTGGGTGGTTGTTTTTATAATGTGCTTTAGCATAAAAATTGAAGTTGGGAATGGAGCGATTAAAACAATCATTCACTATTAACACAGAGTTTACCAATTCCTAATCCTATCTGATGATCATCCATATTTAGAGGACCCTGCCTCTCGAAAACTGAAGAGAGTCAGATATATAGTTAAGCATCACCTCTTCGTGACTTAGTATTTTCTACACTTTACTACAGCCATGAACTTAATTTACCTTGGCGTACAGTGATTTACTGTAGTTTCTACCCTGAATTCCTGAATTTATCATTTGGATGGAATCAAACTTCAAAAGGCATTTGTTAAGCTTAACACTCAAATTTGCTCATTATCAAATAATCCTCTGATCACATCTCACAAGGAAAAGATACCTCCTGTGATAATACATTTAACAGCTAGTAAAACTCCTTAAAACAAGCAAATTCAGAATCTTAAGCCTTTATTCGAAACTCCAACTAAGAGTGAGACTACTGATAGCCATTCCTTTTTATTATCTGTTTTGAACACCAGGGAGAAGGAAAATGTAATTTCAACTCCAATCCAAAATGTGTACAGAGACAAAGAAATTATTCCGTATATAAAAGCTCAAAACTGTAACTAACCAGCTCCTGCTGCCTGTATCATAAACCTGGCCAAGATGAAGAGCAGACGGACGTCTCCACCAATGCCAAGTTTACGTGCTCAGAGAGGAGGCACTAACACAGGGGGCAGAGGGCAGAAAAGGCCTCCATCCTCACAGGGACCTTGGACATTCTGCTTCAAGCCAGAAGTCACTTTGTTCCATGAGAAACAAGTAGTTTCTGATAATCTCGTACATTAAAAACAGAAATTACAGCCAACAGAACCAGAAAGGCATATTTTACCCCTGAAATTGGCAAGAGGATGAAAACTGACCGGAAAAAGTCCAACAGTGGAAAGAATAACAGAAGGCACAAAAATCACCATTTTCAACTGTATTACCACTTCAAACTTGGCACATAATTCAATTCAGAGGTTCTAAATGCGGGTGAACAAACCAGTTTGTCTTCATTTTTGTGACTCGCGATGGCTTAGGAACCCTACAGAAGACTACAGCAGGAGCTAGGGCTCTAGGCACGAGAGGAAAGGGCTGCCATCACTGCAGCTGCACAGAAATGGGGGGGGGGGGCTGGGTTTTAACTTAAGTTGTGTTTAGTGCGTTTCTTTCTAACCAGAGCAAAGACAACCCTCTGCAACTGTACATAACCGACAAAAGACAGCTAATTCATTGAGGGTGAAATTAGGTTTCTGATTTTCAGACACTGACTAAACTAATAAAAACATAAAAGTCACAGTTTTTAAAGGATTAAATTAGCAACTTTAAATGTCATAATCTCATTTTAGAAACTAGTACTTGTACACACCACATACATACAATATCATTACCGCATCATTAGAATAAATCTCTTGCCTTTGAAACTTGCCTATATGAAGATTATTCATATAATCTTTGTTCATTAAAAATACATTAACCAATATATAACACTGAAAATATATGTACCAATTAAAACTTCCATCAAAAAATATTTCAAATTTCAGGGTCACGACTGCAAAATGGGAAGAAGAAATAGCTGTAACCAATGCTACAGAATGCTGAAAATTTCCTCTTACCCATAATCCCTCAGGACTCTTTCTTAATTCATGCACTGAGTTTTCACCTTTCAAACAAAGTTGCTGCTACCAAATTTTTAGAGAAAAGGGTAGGACAGAAAGGAAAATGCCTAAGAAATCTGAAGAAGGGAAATCCGGATTACTGAGCAGCGGTTCTGTCTCATCCACCATGGCTTACCAAACCTTTAAGGAACAACTGAATAAAGTCACCTCAGTAAAAGTTTCAGGTAGAAAAGGCCATTTTACATTTTGGTTCAAATCTGAGAAGTTTTTAAAATTCTATAAACATACACACATCCTAAACACTCTTTGTGAAATGAATACAATTAAGCAAGCAACCCCTGCCCTTCGCTAGGAAAGGCGAGCGCGCACGGACAGGTTGGGGCAACTCCCTTCCCCTCCTCGCTTCCTTTCGTGCTTCCCTCAGGAATGAGGCAGGTCGCTAGACCGGGCACACTTCATCCCAAACGAAACCTCTTCAGACCGTGCTGCTTCAAACAGTTCAAATGAGTTCCTCTTAAAGAAAAAAGTAAAAAATAAACAGCTACCCCCACAAACATTTGACAAAACAAAAAAAAATAACAAAGTCCCTATCTTTTATTGAAAACAGTGAAAGAAACGAAGAACAAGCACCATCTGACTCAATTATATCCACAAACAAATCAGAACCGCACTTACAGCTTCTGTATTTAATTTTTAGAGCGTGTGTTAATTACAACATGTTCAAAATCCATAAAACTCGGCTTACAAAAACGTTAAAAATTATATTTGACTGTCATTCTCAGCATTTGGCCATTCTCAACAACAAAAAAAAACACTGGTGCACAGGAGGCTGCTAAACACCATGGGATTCTTGAAACCGTCAGGAAGACAGCAAGAGGGAGGGGTCCGCCCTCCCGGCCCGACCCTGGCCACCCTCTCTGCAGGAGGAGTCAGGCAAAGGCAATGCCTCACTCTGTTCCTGTGGTTTCTCAACTGCTTTCAAAAATCATACAAAACTTAAGAGAAATGAAATTTTCATAAGTAGCTCAAACCAACAAATATGTTGTTAAAGAACAGACAACAGTCAGCAAGAAATAAACTGTAATCTGTCAGCATTTTTAAAAGCTGTCTGAGGTGCTTAAAGGAATGTAACACATCTGTTCAGTCCATAAGCCCCCAAAGCAAGAATAACGGAAAGCACTGGTTCTCATCATAAGGTAGCTTTCCGATACCAAAGACATCACTGAATCACGTTACACTGCCTTATTATTTAGGATTAAAGAGGGCAATTCTAACGTAGGTTAGTGAAAGTTCATCTTGGCTAACTGGCAAAGTCTTCTAAAACACTGCTACTTACTCAGTGGAAACATCATGAATGAAAACTGGATTTAGGCCAAGCCAAGTAATTTAGTAGCTGGGTGACCCCGGGCAAACCACGTGACCCCTCTTTGAGCATCGGCTTCCTCATCCACAGAGGGCAATGATCGCAAGGCTCGCTGCTTTGTGGGGCTACCGCGGAGATTAGCAGTGATGTACAGATGCGCCCCCATTTACAATGGGGTCACTTCCTGATAAACCCATAGTAAGTTGAAGATACCAGAGTCAAGAATGCGTTTAACCTACCAAACACCACAACTTAACCTAGCTAGGTTCTAGCAAATGCACTGTCACTTTCGCACCATCGTAAATCAAAAAACCTTAACTGAAACTATCTAAGTTGGGCACCATTCTTACATGGAGCCCCAAGTACAGCACTAGGCACTTGCAAGGCGTGCTGCAGAAATGAGAGCAACTGCCATCACAGTCGCCACCAAGAGAAAGCACGATTCGTCACAAGCACGATGTGCAGACAAATGTCAAATTATGAGATATGTCCATATCGAAATATATCACAATGAATGAATCTGGCCAAGAATTCTTCTAATGCCTGACACTGGTTTAATCTGAGTGGTTAAAAAAGATGGCTGCCTTCAGTTCTATCTTTTTCACTTTGAGAAACAACAGTAGTGGTTTCGAATAACCCTTGCTTCTACATGTCATTCAGCTTCCCTAAACATCACCCAAAATATTAACATCAGCAACACCAAACTTCAGGCCCTGGCCAGGTCACTCAGTTGGTTACAGCATCGTCCAGATGCACCAAGGTTGCAGGTTCGATCCCCAGCCAGGGCACATGCAAGAAGCAACCAATGAATACATCAGTAAGTGGAACAATAAATTGATGTTTGCTCTCTCCCTCTATCTCTCCACTTCCCTCTCTAAAACTCAATAAATAAATTTTTAGAAAGAAAGAGAGAGACGGAGGGAGGGAGAGGGGAGAGTGGAAGAGGAGAGAGAAAAGAGAGAGAAATAAAGAATAAAGCTAGCCTGCAAAACAAAGGGTTACCGGTTCCTTCCCCAGTCAGGGCACATGCGTTCGTTGCAGGCAAGGTCCCCAGTTGGGGATGTGTGAGAGGCAACTGTTACCCTCTTGCACAGTGCTGTTTCTCTCCTTCTGTCTCTTTCCCTTCCCCTCTCTCTAAAAACAAATTAGGGTAGGGTAGGGTAGGGT